>PVIC010006842.1:0-32897 GCA_004025085.1 Thryonomys swinderianus
GGGGATCGAACTCAGGTCCTTGTGCTTGTGAGGCCGGCGCCGGAACCAGTGAGCTAACCCTCCAGCCCCATGGTACGTGACCTTTCTTAGTGTCAACTTACTCAGCTATAAAATGAGGGGCTTAACTACCCTTGATTTCTAAAATATGTTACTCATGCACTTCACTTTCTCTTGCGATTGCCTTTTAACTCATCACTGGACACTTGTTCTTATATATAGGCCTATATCTAGATTATAATGAGGTCTTAATAAATATTTGTTGGCTGAATGAATAACCACAAGTCAATAAATGTACATCTAATATATTACCCTAATATCTGTCTCTCTACTCAGATGGATATATTCACCTGAAGATGTGGCTAAAGGTGATAACTTTTCTTCTACCTGATGACTACAGATATCCAACATGTCTGTTCTCTGCAAACAGCATGGAAATATGTCTGGTATTGGTGTATTATGTCTTTTCTACATTTATGATAAATTGAAGGATAAATGGCAAAATCATGTAAGAATTGTACACTTCCTTATTTCTGGGACAGAAACACTTCCCACTGAACACAAATCCATGACATTTCAAAATTTCCAGGACTAATTCATTTGGTTGAATTTATCAAATATTTAGAAATAATACAATGTACCTTAGAAAAGGACATTTAGGTTCTCTGTCTTGTATATTTAATTAGGGATCATGTTGCAACATTGGAATGTTGTGTTAAGCCACCATGTATTCTTTTGGAATAATAAAGTGATTAAATGTTTGAATACCTCAGATGAATTTCAAAATATTATATGTGTGAAAACTACATGAGTATCCCACAGAAATACACATTCTAAACTACAGAAGATAGATGTGGTAAGCTAAAATATGTGATCATTTCAGGGAAACACTTGTATATTATAGAGCTTTTGTCTTTGAACATGAATGAAAAGCCTGTTGAAGGAGTTAAAAGATGATTTGACAAATACTATTAGAACAATCTTCCCTACAAGCAGGGCAGTGAAACCATTCTGTGATATCATAATGATAGGTACAGGGAATTTATAACATGGCAAAACCCACAGAACTGTAGGATACAAACAGTAAACCCTAAAACAAATGAACTACCATTAGAAATAATGTATCACTATTGGCTCATCAATTCTAAAAAAATGTACTGTGGATAGAAACTGTGGACAGAGAAAAGGACCTACTGGGAGCTGTGTGTTGTTCAATTTTTGTAAATGTAGAATGGCTCTAAAAATAATTAATTTAAAAAATAGTATTGGGGCTATTTCCCCTAAAACCAGTTTAGCACATTAGTAGATCATCTGCAGGCAAAACAGTTATGCCTAAAGATGATGATAATTGAAGATATAGCATTTTGATATGCAAAGTCCTCCATATATGGTTTATATCTGAAATCTTCTCCAATGTCTCTGATGCTCACAGGCAGGGCTTTGGGATATGACTAGATCATGGGAGCATGATGCTCATCAGTGGATTAGTTCACTGAGGGGTGTATAGCTGGGTGTGGTACTAGGAGGTGAAAACTGCAGGCAAGAGGTGGTCACTGTGGGCATATCCCTCCTCCTCCTTTGATCCTTCTCTGCTTGCTATGCTATTAAATATTTCACCTCAACCAGGCCCCTCTGTTATGCTATCTGGCCTTGGAGCCAGCTGGCTATAGACTTAAAACTCTATATTTTGTGAGCCAAAATAAACTTCTCCTTTTTCAACTTGTGAATGTTGGGTATTGTGTCCCAGCAATGAGAATGTGAGACACTCTATTATCTCCAGATCCTGGATATGAAATACAAGAAGTATTTACAAAGATCTGCATTAATCTTTAAGATGAGTATTTCCCTTTTTTTATCTTGCACTTAGCTCTGCCAAATTCTACAAAACTAAATTATGGGGTCAGAAGATCATGTTTGCAGTCCATGTCTTACAGGGTAATATCTGGGAACTTATGTGCTACACTATAATAAGGTAAAACATCAGTGTATAGAAGAGCTGGAGAAAGCCACAGAGATGATCTAAATTGGACCCATCTTTGTAGGTAAGGAAAACTAATGCTAAAACATACATCTTCTATGACATGAAAAGCTCTATGGGGGAAACATAATCTCTGAACAAACTATGGAGACACTTCAGTTTTTTCTTGAGCAATAGATTAATATTTAACTTGAGAACATTGTGAAGTTTATAGGCAATTGCTTTTTCCTCTTTTATTGGCTGTGAGAAAGCTCAGCACTAGCCTTGTGGCCCATTTCCAGCAAGTTTATAGGTTAAACTTCACTCCTGACTAATCTTGTTTTCTTACCCATCTATGCATTTTTTTTACTTATTGCTATCTTGCTATATCAAATGTGAGACAGATGACTTCAAACAGTTTCTCTTCCAACTCACCCCTCTAACTTTCACCACCTCAGTCAAGCAGAAATGTATGAGTTCAAACAAAACATTGACAAAAATCATGACCAGGAAGATAGTACAGAAATTTTAGAATGGTACTATGCATTCTATGTGACCCTGGAACTTTCATAAAATAAAGCAAGTTTTTTACTATCTTGGAAGAAGTAAGATCATGATGGTTCCCAAGGAATGTGTATTTCTCTCAAAATTAAGTAACATATTGTTCCAGGTGGTATCCCAAATGATAATCATTTCATATGCACATGACCAGGAAAACACCAATTGTTTAGTATATCAATATTCTGGTGTCACAAAACATCTATGAAAAAGTCTGAGTGAACAGCAAAAGTTCCTACTGCATTTCTCAGTCTGACCATAGCATATATGCACTGCTCATTCACTAATGCTCAGAAAAGGACAACACCAAGTTGGACAGGGTGTTGCACACTTGTCATCCCAAAAACTCTGAGGGGGTGAATCACAAGTTCTAGCCCAGCTTGGGCAATTTAGGGACATAGCAAGACCCTGTCTCAAAATTTAAAAATGGTTGGGGAGCATAGCTCAGTGAGAAGACCCTGAGTTCAATCTAAAGTAATGTATATGAGAGAGAGGAGGTGTGTGTGTGTGTGTGTGTGTGTGTGTGTGTGTGTGAGAGACAGAGAGAGAGAGAGAGAGAATCTATAATATACCAAATCTGTAAACCATTATCCCTGTGTAAAAGAAAAAATACTTGTGCATTGCAAGTAGAAATGAGAACTGCTATAAGCAAAGCATAGAAAATTATGCCTAATATAAGCCATATTTATAATTCACACCAAAAGCCTCTTGTCTATGTGGGTGTAGTTAGTACTTTTGTGTTTAGGTATATGTTAGTCTGGAAAGATATACAGAAAGTTGTGTATGCTGGATTGCTGACACAGAAATCTGATGTGGATGGAATAGCAGGGAGGATACCAGTAATCCAATAATCAAGAAATTAAAGCATCACACTAGAAGCACATCATGCCATGATATGAACATATTTTGAATTTATATAAAGGTCTATATAAATAAAACTTAAATATGAAATAAGACTTTATGAAACTTTCAACAAGTTCAGTGTGTATTTGCTCTAGCAGACTATTGATGAGGTGGTGTTCAGGAGCAGTGCAATGCATTTCTTTGTTGATTAACCTCAAGCAACAGACATCACCCAGAAAAATGGTATTTTTACCTTTCAATTAATAGTCACAATTATGTTATACATATATTGTACATAAAACATTAAACCCTTCTGGGATCAAGTTGGCAAACATAAATGAGGAAATAAGTTAACAGTGCGAGCCACTAGGATAACTTCTACACTCAAAGTCAATACAAAAGTGGGTTCTAATGCTACTGAATCACAGTTGTAAAGGATTCTTGGGTATTGTAGTCAAACTTTGCATGCAGGGTCAGTCATCCTCTTTAAAGCTTTTGTTGACTTTTGGCACTATCTCCTTTTTGATATTTTTGTACTGAAAGAACCAGAAACCTCCTAGGGCTGCCTTCCAAAGATTCTAGTCCTGTCTCTGGAAGTAGAATAAGTCCTCCTGACTCTTATGCTACAGCTCTTCAAAGAGCTGAAAGCAACAAAACTAAATTCTTTGGTCCATCTTTCTCTGCACCAAAGAATACCATATCTTCATTGGACATAGTTTGCAGCCACTTGTGATCCTGGTATTTTCTGCAGAAGTACTCTGGCTGACAGTGTACTTCATAAATGGAGTCCCCAGAAGAAATCTAGATTTCCCACTATGGTCTACACAGACAACAGCAGGGGAAGGATGACTCTGTTTCATAAATGCAGTCCAAGATTACAGAGGTATAGATTCTTTTTTTAAGAATCACATTGTGAGTTCCATTTGAAGTTGTAACCAACTTCACTATTTTAAAATTAATTGCTTCTGTATTAAGAATTGAACTACATGACTGAATTTGTGTTCACAATAATCATTAATTTAATATTTTAATGGTTTTGATTTAGGGTTCCAAAATTTTGTGATCTTGCGCTATTCATTTTGTCCTTTGTTCTGTGAACGGTATATTACTGCAAAGGAAATTACCCTCAAATTGAGTAGGTCAACACAATAATTAATATTTATGGTCCCACCAAGTGTCTGTGAGTGAGGAATTTGAGAGCATTCTAGCCTACTGACTCTGGTTCAGGATATTTCATGAAGCCATAGTTAGGATGTCAGCCAAGGCTATAGTCATCCATAGTCCTTCTTGGACTAGAACAACCCCTTCCAACATGGCTTCCTTATAAGACATTTAAGTTGGTGCTGCATAACCAGATGAGTCTCCCAGCCTGTGGACCTTTGTTAGGGTTGAGGACACTTCTTTTGCCGGTGGCTGGCTTTCCTCCCTGTGATGAACCAAGAGAAAGAGCCAGGGGGAGCTTCAATGCCTTTGATGTATCTCAGATGTTACAGTCAGACCTCCCAAATTTTATGGAGGGAAACAGAACCACTTTTAGAAGGAAAACATATCACAGAATTGTTGGACTATTTTAAATATTAGTAGCTGACTTATCTATAGACTAAAATTAGGAGACGAGTCCAAGGATGATTAAACAAGCATAAATTTGAATTCTGCCTCTGTCACGTACTAGCTATGTAAACCTGGGAAACATATTAACTTTTTGGCCACCATGGAATGTATGTAAGTACAATGCACACCTCATTGTGTTGTTGTGGCTGTTAAATTGGATGAAATATGAAAAACGCCTACAAAGTGTCTGGACTATAGTGAATATTCACTAAACCTCTCCATATTTTCACCAACTAATTGATAAGAGATGCTGAAAGAACAAATGACTGGCTTGAACAAAAGACTATATTGCCATGCATCATAGAAGGTTCTGGATACAAGGCTGTGGTCACTTTGTAGCTTAAGTATGGGAACAGAGAAATAAACCAGACACTTTGTAGTTAATACCAAAATGTGAGGTAAAAAGGATCAGCACCAGACAAAAAGATGGAAGTTTTATTTACATACTCAGTAGATTTTGTAGACACCAAATAATTTAGGTTTAAATGTTGAGTCATTCAAATTTTTTATCAAGAAATTATCTTTCAAAGACAATACTGAAAAGCCACCTATGTTCTTTAAACATGTCAAAGAGTGGGGTAAATAAGGTGAATTAAAAAAAAACAAATATTTTATTATCTTTAGCACTCATTAAGATATATAAGAGCAGCTTGAATGCTTTAAATTGCCTAAAACATTTGAGAAAGTTTAGTTTCTTCTTTAATATGAAAAATAAGAATGGAGGCATTGAACAAAATAAACTTACAATTGAGCCTTAGAGTAAAAACCAATGTATTGTAGATCATGTTTCTTGACTTCCATCCGATGATGTGCATTTTCAAAGATCCTTTTGAACAATGAACTAATTCTTATTAGTCTGCAGGATACAGAAATTATTATCTCCATTTTACAGATGGAGAATCTGAGACCTGAAGATCAAGCAGAAGAGCAAGCACCTCCTTTTTCTTAAGAAATTTGAATTAGGGACCTGTCAAAAATAAAGCTTTTGCACTTGCTGCTATACTCTCTGGGAAGTTACATAATGTCAAACACTGTAAAATAATTTCGTGTATTCTCTGCCACTTGACAAATGGAAATGAAGGCAATAACTCTTGCATGCTTTGCAACATCCAAACTTACAGACCATTACCTAATGGTCTGAAAAAAAAAACTATCACCAGATTTATGAAGGCTTTCTTAAATCTATGAAAATATATCTTGTGTTTCACTGAGGTGAAAGTGCACTTACTTCCTTCTATGCAAGACTGATTTTAAGAGGGTCCCCATCATCCTTGGGGTTCAACAGACATCCCAGTTTTCATATACTGTCTCTTACTCATTTATAGCTCAGCATTTACTGTGGTAACAGATCATCAGATACCCATGGCAATATTTGGCAGTTCACAGCTCAAGGCAGCAACGTGCTATGAGTGATGAGGTTTACAATTTCTACATGGTTATGATTATAAAATTGTGCATGGGCCAGGAAAAGAAAATAACCCAGCAGATTATATTTCAATGCACCCATTAGAGGATCAGCATGATACACCATCAGTAGCAGAGGAATTCATCAACTTCATAGGCATACAAGCAGTGTTAAAAGCCTCAACTTTACTAGAAATATAACAAGTAATAAAAACAGACAAGACCTGAAATGGTCTAATGGACCTATCACAAATGTGGCAGAAGATTAACAGCACTAAATTCTTCAGAGTGGAAACTTTCCCCAACATCCAGTAAGCAGTTTCTTGGAATTCAGGGCCTTCAAGTACAAATATTTGTGTCAGCATAAATAGGCTTCTGGCTGGACATACTTTTGTCTACACTGTCACATTCTTAATGATGTTTAGGTTTCTACCTCAGCCCCGCATACTTTAATGTGCTGTGCAAATCATGTTATCCACTTACCTTTTTACCTAGTGTTGATGCAAATATTTTCTTTCTGATAGTCATGTTTGTATTTAGCATTTATCTACCTAGGCCTTCCAGAACATTTATTCTTTAATTTTATTACTAATATATATGTATATTATACATATATTATTACTAATGTATGTGTGTGTGTGTGTGTGTATTTGGTACTAGGTTTGAACTTAGCATCTTGTGCTTGTGAGTAAGGTGCAGTGCCAATGAGCTAAATCCCTAGCCTTCAATATTACTTTTATAACCTTAGAACCTCTTAATAGCTCTCATTCTAGCTCTTCTATTTCCATCATTATATAGCACTGTATTGGGTTAATATAACTTACCTATATATTTTCTTAAAACTGTTTCTTATAAAACTATTCATGATTAGCCATCAAGCACAAGCAGATTTTTGTGATGTTTTTCATTCACATTAAAGTCACTGGGGAAAAAAAGGACATTTGTATTTGTAAGATGTGTTTCCTCATGATAAATCGTGAAACAGATGCATGTTTTTGAATGCTTGCAACATGCCACTTATATCACTAAACAAATACAACTATTAATTTTAAGCATGTGAAATCATTAGAATTTAAGCAGATGCCATGATCAGATTTATTATCATTATTCATACTATTATTTTCTGAAATAGGTATTCTATTTGTTTGTTAAGCCAAGTAGCATTGCCTTATTCTTCCCTATATTTCTAACAACTAATTTAGTGCTTTATTGTATCCATGAACATTCACAAATGGTTTTCATTTGAAAACAGGTCCTCTGTTGTACACATTTCTATTGATCAAAGATAACAATGGAAGGGGAACTTCATCTTTATGTGATATAAACCTTAACAGTCACAAAACCATGAAGTATAATAGAGAAGTCGACCAAATGCTGAGTGAAAAAATGTAGGTGAATCAATATGAAGTCTGAGTCAAGTTTGCTTGTAATACATCAATCATTGGCAATTATACTATTTTAATAGTTTAGTATTAAAGCTGACAATACTGTCATAGTCTGCCTCTGTTTAGGTGCTTCAAAGTTAAAGCAGATTCTTTGCAAATGGCAAGGGAATATTTACAATAAATGTTTAAGCAGAGACAGAATCATCATAATTCTAAATCACAATAAATAACTTAAACAATGGTGGTACAGTTGATGCATAGCTACATCACTGTCAATGATTCTCGTCCAACAAGTTACTCATTTGAAATAAAATGCATTTTCAATCAATAGATGAAGTGCACATTATCTTACAATGCCTCTGGGAGAACAAAGAAAAATGTAAAAGCAAGAATCAGCAATCCATGGCATATTCTGACTGCTTCTGCTATGATTCTTTCTCATAATTTTTCCTTTTAAAGATTTGTTTTACTTCATTTTGTAAAAAATGATTTTATTCTAAAAGTAATACATGAGTATTTTGGAAAATTTGAACACAAGAAATTATGAAAACAATATAAAAGTTCAGTGCTACTTTTATTTTTTCATGTGTAGCCACTGTTTGTTTGTTTTTTATTTTCTGGTACTAGAGTTTGAACTTAGGACTTTGTGTTTGCCAGGCAGGCACTGTCCTACTTAGCTGAATCCTCAGTCCTTATGTGTAGTCACTGTTAATGTTTTAGTATATATGCAATTTCTTATCAATCCATGAATCCACTAATAAAGCATTAACATATTGTAGAAACTTCTATGACCTTTTCTATAGGGTCTGTGATATGTGTATTTTCCATAGCATAATTCTTTATCCTCATTTGTAATTGTTCTGTATCATTACATTATGTGGGTGGTAAATAATTCAATATGAATTCATTTTTATAGAATTGTTTCCTGGTTTTTTGGACCCAATGAACAAGGTCATAGTAAACATGCTTTGGTGGCTCATGCCTGTAATCCCAACACTTGGGAGGCAGAGGCAGGAGGATTGCTGAGTTTGAGGCTTGCCTGGGCTGCATAGTGAACTCAGGGCCAGCCTGAACTACAAAGCGAGACCCTGTCTCAAAAACAAAACAAAACAAAACAAAACAAAACATGCTTCCTGATAAATCTACATGTCCATGATGACATTTATCTAGCATAAATTCTTAGAAATGTCACCTCTGAGCCAAATGCTACACAAATGTATAACATGCTTATGTGCTGCCTAACAGCTGTCCAAAGAACTTAACTGTGCCAATTTTTATTCTCATCATCACAGTTGTTGGATAAATATCATTTTATCAGATAATCCCTCTAGTACATTTCACTTGTGATCCCAATCCTTTCCTAGTCCCTGTATCCATGCCTTTGCCACATGACTTCGTAGTGGCTTTTTGCTGTGACTGTTCCTGAACTTGGCCATGTGTGCTTCCTTTAGCCAATGAGATATTTACATTCATGATTCATGGAGAATTAAAAGAAAAATGCTTATGTGATGAGGCTTGCTCTCTGGAGCTTCTGGGCCATCACACTTGTCCCAGAAAGAGAATGAAAGGCAAGCATAGAAAATTAACCTCCAGTTAGTCCAAAGTATGTAACTGAATCCAGCAGACACCAGCAAAGTTTACTCAGTTCAACCCCATTAACCAATACCCTGTTGACCCCAAAGACTTGTAGAAAATATAAATCATTGGTTTATTTGATTTCTGAGTTTGAAAGATAATTTGTGATACAGTAATAGCCAAATGATAAAATCTTCAGCGCTGTTCCTCCAACATATTTTACATCTAGGATTTTGACAAAAGTTTACAGATTACAATGTATTTCAATATTAATTTAATTTAGGAAATTCAGCAAAAGGGTTCATAAAGAGTGTGATGTGCCCAAGTTTTCTCAGTTAAGTGTCAGAGCCAGGGGTCAGAGCTTATATATAGCTATGCTTCTTTCTTTATTTTCTCTGTATAAAATCAGTTAACAAATACTTCAGTCTTTGTAAGCTATATATATGGTCTTTTATGACTATTCAGCTCTGACTATAGCACAAATTTAGCCACAGATAATATGTGTATGGGTGTGATTGTTTTCCAATAAAACTTTATTTTACAAAATGTAGTATTTTTTAATAAAACTTTATTTAAAAATCCATTTTGGTTATACTACCACAGCTGTTATGTCTATCCCTGAAATAAATCAGCACTAATGAAAATATTAAAAAGTTTAAGATTTTATATGTGTGTGTGTGTGTATGTGTACATTGAAACTCATAGATTTGAAAGTGACAAAGATTCATCTTGTTCAATTTCATTGGAAAACAGAAGCTATCAGGGAACCACACTAAAAAACAACAACCAAAAACAAACAAACAGAAAACCAAGCAACTGGCAACCACGGGTTGAAAGCAACCACGGGTTGAAGGCCCATTGCTACAAAGGAGATGATGGTTAGAGAAATGTATAAACGGCTTCTGGTCAATCATGAAAATAGAAAATAACTGTGCAGAATCCATCAAAATAGGTGATGTGTGAAAATGAGAATTTCCCAACTTGCTTTAAAAAGGAGCAATTTGAAATGAAAACTCATGAATGCATGAATGAATGAATGAGTGATTGAAGAGGTGCTTAGGGAGCTAATGTCAACCCAACTCGATCTCAGTAAAGGTTAATTGAGACAAGGCAGCTGTCTCGTCAGCTGAGGGGTGCAGTGCACACTGAGAGGCTTGGCAGCAGACATTTTGTACAGTTCTGAAGTGATCAGAATTCTTTTCAGGGATCTCTGGTTTTCTAAGAGTTTGTTTACTGTGTCACATAGGGGATGTAAAGGGACAAAGGTCACACCAAATTTTAAGACTGAATTACAGCTCTTACTTGTGCAATTAATAGGTCCTACATTGTAGGATTTCCTTTCAGATTAAAGGAGGTTATATGCTTAATATACTTACACAGTCCTCATTACATAGAAAAAGTAGAAAAACTATTAGATATTTGACAAATTCAGGCTGGGTGCTGTGGGTCTTTGACCTTGAGGAGCTCAGTTTTAGTGGAAGGCACAGACAGATAAGTCGTATGGCAAAATATGCAAGGTGCCACAACAAGGACATTTATAAGAAAAGAGAGACTATACTGAGAGGCAGAGGTGCTGTACCTCAGTGTGGATGTGTTTTATTATTATGAATATGGGCACTGAGGCACTACATTAGTAAGTTACACTCACCATACTGTAATATTCTTTACAGGAGAGATTAAAGACTGCCTCCCACCCAACATAGCCATTAGGGCTCAATCATGGTTTGATGAATATGTTTTGAATTATAAACTTAAAGAAAATCTTCACTTTAATTTTAAAAGGTTAAAAATTATATTTGAAGAGGGAAAGTAAACTGGTCTCTAACATTGTGATCATATTCTTCATTTTGAGGCTCGTTGGTTTACCTGCTATTATTCCTGTGAGTGTTGGAGTGAGTCAAACAAGAGTTTGCAAGTCCATTTCTGCTCTGGTTACTGAGACCTTAGGTATGTGATTTCATCCTCTAAAGTAAGTTTTGTGTAAAATAATGCTTTGTTCAGGGTTTAAGACCATCCTGAATCCTGCCTTGTCACCATGGTATAATGACAGAAAACTGAGTTTTGTGTTGGGTGAAGGTGGTGTATTTGGGAAATAATCTGAAGTACAAGTGTGTAATTATGACAGGCACCAGGAGGGAGTGTTGACATCTCCAGCTCTTCCAGGAAGAGCTTGTGGAAGCTGAGCAAACTCTCAGGACTCTGAACAAATCACTGAAGCAGAGAGGCTAAGCAGTCACAGGCCACAAGGTGAGAAGCTGTCTTCATGTCTCAGGGTCCACTGAGCCTGCAGGTGAGCTGCAGAGGGCAGGGCATCAACAGGGCCTGCCACACTTCTATACACTTCCATTTTTGTTTGTACATTAGGAGAAAAATAAAATCTATACAGGGGATTTTACAAACAACTACATGCAATGCCTGATCTTTGGATAGATTTTTAAAAAAATTAATTAAGTTTATTGTTACATTTTAGGTATACATAATGATCACATTCATTATAGTGAATGTGGACTTGTACAGGACATATATGGATTCCTATTTTCTCTTACTCAAGAAATAATAAAAGATCAGGATGATGGAGTAAATTTGAGTGTTGTCTACATATTAGGAAATATCATTTCTTGGGTATGATACTGGTCTTTTGGCCATTTAGGAGAGAAGATCCTTCTTCTTAGGAAAGGCATGCTCAAGTAGATTAATGCCTGGAACTTGCTTCAAAATGCTTAAAAATATACACACTGAGAAATTAAATAAAGCAAAATTTCAATAGCTGGTGAACTAATGAGAAACTAGAGGTGTTCATTATACTTTTAAAATTTTATATAGGCTTGAAATTTTTTAAAAGAGAGTAGAAAAAAAGTAGAATTTGTCTCTACAGGACAAATCTGCTGTGGCAATGAATGAATTAAGAACTCCAAGACTAGCAACTTATCACACAGCTAAGAGCAAGGATCTGGTTCAGGTTTCTCAAGTCAAATCCTCTCCCTTCTAGCAGCCATCTGAGTGATCTCAGGTGAGGGATTTATTTAGAGTCACCACATTTCTCATCTGCCAATAGTATTAATAAGATTCTCATGTGACCAGATTATCGAACAGGATGATACACATACAGCACTGAGAATAGTGCCTAGCAAATATACAAATGCTATGTAGCATCATCATTCACCACCACCACAAGTGGCTGTCTCTCCCAATTTCTTATTTTCTTTTCCAAAAGGTCCAATTTCGCTATAAATGTTATAAGAGCACTTGGACTGTTAAACAAAATTGTGTAAGCACAGTAACAGTTTCAGAACTGGTGTTGGTAGTTTTCTTTTCACTGTGCCCTAGACCCTCAACCAATGTGAGTTGAGAGCACGATGATGTGGCACCAAGTAGCAGGCAGGGATCAGAGAAGGAGAAGAGAGGTAGATCAGTGGGTTCCAGCACAGGGACGATGATAGGTATGGTTGCCCAACAAAAGTCAGACAATAGAGGATCTGGCCATAAGACAGCAAGAATTAAGAAACAATGTACAATTCTGGGTCCTGAAAGAACCAATAAGATGCTTGATTATTAGCAGAGCCCAAGGATATGGTGGTGGGGGGGAGTTGGAAATTGTTTACTGGAATGTAGACAGTTAAGGGCTTGGTGAAAGGACAATAAGGCAGACAGTATAGCTAGTGCAAAGCCAGGATCTCAGCTCTGTTGGTCACTGGATAGAACAAAGTGGCATTCACTCTCTAACCCTCAATTTTTTAAAAAAAAATTTTTAAAGGTGCGTCATCAATTCCTAGTTTCCTTCCAACTTTGTAGAGAAAGAGCGGAACTCTAGAGGTAGACAGGGGATTATTTCACATAACAATGTGACTGGAGGTAAATCATCTGCCTACGCACACAGGAATATTACTTCACAGGGATATTGTCAGTACCAAAAGAAACAGCATTAGCTAAGTGCATATGACATCAGAACCACTTACAATAAGAGTACAGTTAACTGCAAGTTACTAAAACATCTCAAATAAGTGAGTTTTAAAGACAGAGGTTTTTCTTACTCCATTGTTTAAGATGCTCACAGGTGTCAAACCAGGGTTTGTGTGGGGATGGAGAGTTTTCCATCCTGTTCTGTACTAGATGGTCACCATTCATCAAATGGAGAAGAGAGGCCAGAAGTGTTGATTTTGTGATCTATCATCATTTGGAAGGTAAGAGACTTCTATTTGTATTATTATTATTATTATTATTATTGCAGCAGTATTTGTATTTTTGTTACTGATGTTCCAATAATTGTACAGGTGAGAATTAGATTGATCCAGCACCTCCAATTAAAGCAACTAAAGATCATACTCAAGGAGATTGTTAGGAAAAATTGATTTTCATTGGAGTTTTACTTTCACTTCAGACACTTGAGAGTTTAAGAGTAGAAAAATAAGTGCCACTCTGGCATCTGATTTCATATTCATAACAATGTGCAAAAAATGGATTATGCCTAAAATGATTGAGGTGCTCTGATTTGGTTGATGAACTAAAGATATAGAAGATATGATATAGAAGAGAAACCAAGCGATCATAGCTCTTAAATGTCTTGGAATAGTATATTTATTTTAATAGCAAAAAATGGAAATCAATTCCAGTTTCAAATGAAGGATATATATGTGTTGGAATTAAATGGTCTTAAAATGTTTACACTCCATTTAGGGTCCAAATGATGGAAAACATCAAAGACAGTATGTGATAGAAGGACAGTTACATTAAAAAGCAGGGATCCTTCCTGCATTATGAATATTTAAAGTTGGTATCACACAGCCCAACAAGATACAAGTATCATAAAAATTAGAGATCAGAGGACCAAGAAATAAACAATAACAAGAGATCCCTTGAAAGATAACTGTTTAACAAGATATGGAATGTTTCCAAGAAATAAACAATAACAAGAGATCCCTTGAAAGATAACTGTTTAAAAGATAAGGAATGTTTTTCTTTTTTTGTGTGTGTTTGGTACCAGGGATTGAATTCAGGACTTTCTGCTTGTGAGGCAGGGGCTGTGCTACTGAGCTATATCCCCGGCCCACAGAATGCATGTGTTTAGATTCCTTTCTTTCAAGCTATATTTGGTGTTTTTAAAACTTCATTTGCTAGGGCCAGAGATTTAGCTCAGTGGTTCTGGCACCTGCCTCACAAGTGCAAAGTCCTGAGTTCGATCCTGGCAACCACATACAATGCTGGGCATGGTGACTAATCAATATGACATACCACAGTGCCGGGCATGGTGGCTCACACCTGTAATCCCAGCATTTGGGAGGCAGAGACTGGATGATTGCTGAGTTCAAGGCTTGCCTGGGCTACATAGTGAGTTCAGGGCCAGCCTGAACTACAAAGCGAGACCCTGTCTCAAAAACAAACAAACAAACAAACAAACAAAAAACTTCATTTGCTAAAATGTCCACAAAAACCCAAACTCAAGATTGAAATTCTGGTAACAAAAATCTCCAGAGATATAACAAATCCTAAAGTATGCTAAAACCTTTTAAATTTCCTGATCTTCAATCATTATTCTATCATTTTTTGGAGTGTTCAATCATTTTTCATCTGTTTTTGCATCTGCGTGAGTTTGCTATCTACAGTGCAAAGGCTCGTAGAAAGTTACTCCCTCTATACTGCCCTCCTACCCATCTACCTGGCAGGGTACTAACAACCAGAGCCCACAGAAACATCAGCATAATTAAAGAATGTCCCCAGACTCTGACGAGTACTCCCAACTGTGCTACTCCACACAAGAGCTTTTAAATATATCACCTGGGTCTTGTGTGCAAATCTCACTTTTCTTCCTTACATCCCATCTGAAAAGCTAAAATGGGATACAGCATTTAGAGCCAGAGATCTTGGCTCTTTCTGTTTCCATAATTTCAAACTCATTTTTCAAAAATATCCAGCTACTATTTATGTCTATATGATGTTAATATCTGCATGGGAAATGGAAATTTCAAATAAATTAGGTCAAAAGTGAGCCTAATCATCTATTAAAAATCAAACATCTGGTTTTTGCTTTGAGTAGATAGAGTGCATTTTATTGCTTGGTCTGCTACTAATATGACAGCCCGACTGGACCAAATCTCCCCTAACTTATCACATAAGAACAGTTTGCATCCAGAACTACATCTCAAGCGCTTTCCAAATTCCCTTCGCTTTTTAGTTGATTGTATTTTAATGTCAGCAGAGGGCTTGCTGCCTGCTCCACTTTTTCTTTCTTTTACCAACTTTTTCCTTTCTCTTTTCACATGGGTTCTGTTGTTCTCCTGTGTCATGTTTCTCTGTATCTCTTCGCTCATCCCCTTTTCCCTAGTGGCGACACACAGTAAGTGATATCTTGTCTCTCACTGTCTTCTGTCCCCAGGGTAGATGGCAGAAGTGTGTACCCTGTCATCTGATTCCTGTGCTGTTGGTGCAGACATCAGGTCAGAAGATGCAGTCTGAGTCACAGGAACAGGGGAGGTGTAAATCCACTGGATAAGGCAGGTAATGTAGCCAGGTATTTTCAGAGAAAAAGGGATTAGAGCTTGTCTGGGGAGGGAAAGCATCTTCCTGGCTTGTTTCATTGTTTTTCATCCTATTTTAATTGTAATGTAATTGTATTAGTCATGGTTCTGGCAGGAAACATATGGCAAACTTCACAGGGGTAACTGAAAGGAGCCTGTCTACAAAGACATAGGCAGGGTTCAAGGAACTCAGCAAGGAATAACAAGGCACTCTAGAGCTAGAAAAGAGTAGGAAGTCATTACCACACTAAGACCTATACCTGTAGTTGAGAGCTACCTCATAAGGCCTGTGGTCTTTGTTATAAGACAAAGTCAAATTAGAGGAACTCAACAGAAAGAAGCTGAGAAAGTAAGTGAGGAAATCAGTACGATGACCTTTTTTTCCCAGCCTCCAAATTCTTGCTGGGCTTCCCTTTGGCCTAATCCAGTAGAAGCCAGAAAAGAAGAAGGAAATTAATATTGTCCCAGAGCACAGGGTGTTGGAGGATAAGTCAGAAGAACAAGTATATAACATAATAATGTAGTTTCCGTAGATAAACTACATAATAATGTAGTTTCATGAATGCACATTGTTTGGTCATAATAATGATGAGGAGGACAAATATGATAGTGGTAAAAGTGTTGTTTGAAAGGGTTTTAGTGATATCTTGATTTCCTTGAATATATTTTCAAATGGCTTACACACTTTGGCCTGGTGTTTCATGGGTGGTTTGAACATTTTATTTGTTTATTTTAATAACTGGTATCAAAAGTCTACAGCATGTCAGGGTTTGTGGTAGCTGTGAGAGAACACGTTTCCTCTGGAATCCCATTTCCTTTACATAACTTTGAATTTTAACCTTTCCCTTGGTGGCTCAAAAGGTGACAGGTTCTAGTTATTTGCATGATCCAGAGCTATTGGGTTCATTATGATGTCTGCAAGGATGCTAACATAGCTGAGTCTGCCTTGTACTTTTGGACTCTAGTGAGACTCTACTGGTTTTCTAATTTCTCATCATCCTCTTATTTAATGTCAAATGAAGGAATATGTAGAAACATTCAGCTAAAAGCAAATATAGTTATTCTATTTTCATTTTAAATCCTGGCAAAGCATGGTAACAGGATGGTTTCGTTGTGCTTTGCTTTCAATTTGTTAGACTTATAATATCCCTCTGCTGCTGATGTTGCATGGTGAATTAAAAAAAAACATGGGGCTTCTAGGCAGAAGACAAGAATTCTGAGAACTACACCTTGTACAACTAGTTTTTGGATGTTTGATATTTGACATTTTGAGCTTTCAGTTCTTTATTTACAGAATGGAAATAATAATGCCAATGATACAAGATTGTTATATGGATTAAATGAGGCAATGCATGGCAAAATTTTCACTAAAACTGCAAGGATCCTCTCAGATCTCATATATTAATATAAGAATTAGCTTGTGAATTCAATGAAATATACAGGCAGGGAGAGGATTAAAAAATGCTCCAAAATCTCCCTCTTCTGCAACTTAACCTTCCACTGTCTGAATCCAAGCTAGTCACACTGATGGTATAACACAGAAGAAGGTATGTGGGTGTTGTTGATAACTTAGGGCCACAGATGATATCCAACATTATCCTCCACTTTACAGATGCAAAAATAGAGGCTTAAAGAGGCTAAGTATTTCCTCAAGATCATAGAGTAGAAAATGATGGGGCTAGGCCCCCAAGACCAGCCTTGGTGGTGGCTCTTCCTCCATAGTGTCAGCAATCACTGAGTTCTGGTAGCAATCTTTCTCCCCTTATCCTGTTGGTTCTAAAGCTGCCCATACTTCTGTTAGTTTTTCATCTCTCTCCATCCCTGAGGTTTTCCCAAACCCTGTTCATATACTGGAAAATAGTCTTTGTTAAATCATCTTCAAAATTATATCTACATATTGTTTCAGTATTCTACTGGACCTTCGATTGGTATAGGCAGGTAATGATAACAGGTAGGTAGCTTCTAGGACTGTCAATAGAGGATATATGAATAATATGACTAAAACACTTAAAAGAAGACATAAGAGATCAAGAAACACATTATTATCATCCTCCCAAATTTAAAGCACTAGTTTTCTAACTTCTTTTCTATTCCAGTTTAGAAATCAGTCATCAGCTTCCTTTCACTCATATATGAGTGAAACCTCTAACATTCTCTAACTGTCAAACTCAGCTTCTGAGATGATAGTTTTCTAGCTATTACTCCTAGAGAGTTAAAACGATATCAGACATTCCTAAAAATAGCTCACTCACACTTTTAAAACCAATCTAAAATTTACCCATATGATTAGAATATGCATTGAGCAACTATATCATTAACTTCCATTCATGAATTATTGCTTTAGCACATCTATTGACAGGGGTAATTTGTAGAGAAATGGGCAAAAAACTATTTGTTAACCTCTTAGCAGGAAATGCATCCTTGGTTAATCATAGAGAGTGATGTAGTCTGTGGTAAAATATATAGTAGAGATGGTCACAGTGGTAGATTTCAATTCAGTAGATTAATGGGAGAGACTAACATATCAGTGAAGTTCAGTTTTTAAAATAGTTACTACATGTTTGAGGTTTTCAGAAATGGATAAACATAAAGTCTGATTTTGACAGAGTATAAAATCTGCCTTTAAACATTAGTAAAGAATTTTGGAAAGTTGTACAGAAATAGAGTCAAAATAACTTTCTAAAGCAAACAGTGGATGCTTCCATGAGATTAATTTCAAGCCTAGAATTGAATAATTGTAGTGATGACTTCCCTGGAGATATACTGGTACTGTAGGATCTAGGATTGATAAGAAAAATGGCTGCTTCAAGCTGGAGGAATGAAGGGCTCGAAGCCTGCAACTGTAGAACTGGGGTCTGTGAGTTTCTCCAGAAAAACAGAACTAACAAGATATATACAGAAATGTAAGAGGATAAACCTAGTGAAATAATACCCTGCTTTTCAGCTGCTCAACAATGATTTGGATCTCTTGGTAGAGAATAGTTAATGAATAAAATTTTGGGAATAGCAGTGAGCCTTCTGGAAAGGAAATTCTTGGAATGAGTGGAGAGGGGTTTAAATCAGAAACAGAATTTTAAATCTTCCTGCTGACGTCAAGTCCTACCCAAGTTGGCCCCACTCAGAAACAGACTCTACTCTGGAACTGCTTCTTAGTTTTAACATTTCTTCCAGGAACAGAATTATTACAAATAGTAAGAATTCTCCAATGTAGGTATAAGCCTGAGATCCACTGTCAAACTGTATGCTTCTCTATGAGGAGGTGTGGGGAAGTAAAGGGAGGCCAATTCCTTCTTGTTATTCACATAAACAAGAAAGTGGAAGCAAAGGAAATCTAGAGCTAGCCAGGAAGGTCAATTAACTCAAGAAGGAACAGAGTTGAGCAGCTGAAAAGCAGGGTATTATTTCACTAGGTTTATCCTCTTACATTTCTGTATATATCTTGTTAGTTCTGTTTTTCTGGAGAAACTCACAGACCCCAGTTCTACAGTTGCAGAGGAACAGAGGTGGAGAGAAAAAAGTTCAAGGTGAAAGCAAAGAGGAAACTGGATGAAAGGTAGTAGGAGTGGTAAGAATTGTATCCATCATGATTAGAAGGTAATTTCAGAAACAAAGAGTTTTAAGAGGGAACTTTAAATGATAAGGGAGTCAAGTGTACATATGTATGAAGAGCGCCTGAAGTCAATCTAAACTGAAGGCTATGGGGAACTTAGAAATTCAGGAATGTATGGGGAGGTTAATAAAGGTTGTTACTGAAGTTTATTGTGTCAACTATTATTTGCTCTAATTCTCCAACCCATCATGATAATCCCTAGATGGCTGTCAGAGAAAACTAAATACCATGTTAATGAACTATCTTCAAAATTTATGTTTCTAAACTCCATTAAGTCCCTACTCAAGTTTAGCATTTGTCAGGTGATCCTAGTCAGCTCATCTTTTTATTTGTCCTAACTCTTTCAAACTTAGTACCATCCATCCAACTTCCTCTTTTGTCCCCTTATTCTCAATAGAAAAGCTCACAGAAAAAGTAAAAAGCAATTGGTCAAGAACTTCCTCAACATCCTTCCTTTCCATATTTATACTTACCCATCATTTTACCTGTCCTTATTTCTGTGGTTTAATTTAACTTCCTCGCAGACTTTTGAGCACTTGCTCTGTAAATTACACCTTTTTCTGTGTTTCTACTGGCTCCCTGCCTAAGCCTGACACATTTAAGTCCACCTCAACCTGAAATGAATATTCTCTTGCTAATGGTCATTAAGCTATTGTTATACCATTTATTTCCTGAACAGCATAGATTATGAAGCCTTTGGTTTATTTTGTTTCTCACCAATCATTTACTCTTGCAACCCACAGAAATGTGTAAAAATATAATACTTAAAATCCAATTTAGACATCCATTGTACGACAGAAACTCTACCAGAAGCCCACTGCTAATTTAGCTGCCACATTTCTCTTTTATCTTTCTCATTTCTGTTATGCTTTTTCTGCCATGACCCTCCTCATTGGAATCCTCTTCCACAACAGGCTCAGAGGTGTCCTTTTCTTGATCTTCTGCTCTCTCTCTACTTATTCACAGACACTCTGCTCCTTTCTCCTTCACTTTCAATGTTGATATTACCCGGTGTCCATTATTACAAGGCTCTAGGGTTCAGTGGATTCTTTGCAGAGATTCTTTCCAGATTCTTGGTGTCCTGAACAAGAACTTGACAAGACAGGTGTAAAAGGTAGTGAAGTTCTACATTTACTGAAGGTAAGGAAAGAAGTATGCTTCATAGAGTGAGAGTGGGTCACTGAGTAAGCTCATGCTGGCCATCAGGTTATTGTGCAAGTGTTCTGTATCCTTCAGTTTTCAGGCTGATGGTGGATCTGCCATCCATCAGAAACACTGACTTTGCATGAGAAGAACTGAAGATAGCATTTTCTGATTGGTCCTATGTTCACAGCTGGAACCTGCTCCTTACAAATGTCTTGGATCTGCCTGATTGACACAGGTCATCCCACTTGCTCAGCTGGTTGGCCACATTCTGGTCTTCTCCCTTACCACCTCCAATCTTTCTTATTTTATATATTATCAGTTACATCAAGTCCTGTGAATTGAACAGTACCTATGATCCCAAGCTTTCAAATCAACACATTTCAAACAGAGCTCATTAATTCCTCCTATATCTTTCACTTTTGGTTGTAAAATTCCTTTCCAGAAAGAAAGAGAGGGGAGGAGGCTGGGGGGAAATGAACTAGTTAAGAGAACTTTCAACATGGAAAATAAGAAGGGAGGGAGAGAAGCTTAGTAAAAGTTATAGCCAATATTTACTGCCTGTCTCTTATGTTGATTAAATAAGAGCTTTAAAAAGACTTATCTTTTATGATGTTTGCAACAGTCCTATCCTATGAAGTAGGGAAGTAAGGAAAAGAATGGCTTCCTAAAAATGTCCATGTCCTTATCCCTAGAGTCTGTGAATGCATTCTGTAGCTTAATGGGCTTTGCATATGTGATTAAATGAAGAGCCGTCCTATGAGGAGATTATCCTGGATTACGGGGTACCCTAATGTAATCAGGACTGATTTGTGTACACTCATGGTCTGTAGGTCTAGGAAGGGCTGGCTTTGTTTACAGGACAAGGCCAGGGTGGATTTGGTTTCAACTTACAGCATTCCACCAGCCAGTGTGTAATCTAGAAATTTTGTAGTCCAGTTCAACAATCTGAGTGAGCACTTTCTTTGTGTGAGATAATGTGCTAGACCTTATTGATACAAAATGAAAACATACTGTGTGTGTCCTTGACCTGTCACACACCTTTTCCTCTTGGTTCTCCAGGCCTCTGGCTTCTTGCTTACTAACCTCTGAGCACTATCCCGTTAGTGCTTCCTCCACTGTGCCTAATCCTGCAAATTATTCTTATATTAAATCCTTCAGTTAATCTGTTGAGTGCAACATCTGTCCCCTAGCTTGCCTGTGACTGGTAGGATATTTATGAAAAATATACAATAGCTGCAGGGATGTCAAGAAGGTAACAGCGGCAGATGGCTGTGTACAGAATAGACAACCAGGCCTGGGTATAGTTATATGGCTGGATATATTTTTCAGGAAATGTGATGTTATCTATAAATCAGGGTTCAAGTGATACAGAGTGTTTTAGAAGAAGTTGAGTTTACTGTATCCCAAATATAAACTTTGGAGTTTTGCAACTACTTGTGAGAAATCTGAAAAGTGTATGCAGACAATTCACAGGCTTGACAGCTTATAGGTGTGAAGATATATTTTCTTTTCTTTTTTTGAGACAAGATCTCACTGTGTAGTTCAGGGTGGCCCTGAGCTCACTATGTAGCCCAGGCAAGCCTCAAACTCAGCAATCCTCCTGCCTCTGCCTTCCGAGTGCTGGGATTATAGGCATGAGCCATCATGCCCAACAGGCACTGTGGTATGTGGTACTGAGTGCTGGTGGGTGTGAGTCACCACAGCAGGTATTGTTGCATGTGGTTACCGGGAATCAAGCCAGGGACCTTGTGCTTACTAGGCAGGCGCTGGAACCACTCAGCTAAATCTCTGGCCCAGATATTTTCATTTTTGTAGCACCATTATCTAAGAGTTTGTTGCAAGAGTTTTTCATCGAAGCACACCATTGCAGAGCATTTAGCCATCTCTCTCCTGTTGGGTAACATCACCTCTGCTTCTCGCTCCTGTTCAAATGGGATGCCTCCTGCTGTATGTACCAGATACCTAATCCTCATTCTTAGCCAATACTGCTTTTACTTCTCCAGCCAGGTTTTGATACCTGCTTTCACTTTCTATTTCCCTGGTTGGGCCACATGACAGGCAGACCTCTGCAAATGGACTTCTTCAGATGGTAAACTTTGGCTGTAAAATGTAAACTCTTCGTTAGAGTGGTTTGAGCAATAAAACCTCACATGGTCAAAGTATTCTTTTCTCATGGACTATCAGTTCTATCACATGTGAGTTGGAAGTTGTCCTAGGAGGGTGAAAGTCAAAGGAGGAACAGGCAACTATAGAGGCTGGGAAAATGTCCAATAGTCAGAACAATTCGCTGATTGACCCAAACTGAGTGTATTCATGGCCATTAAGTTAAAGGAATTTGCAACATCCATCCTACCCTCTTCTCTTTCCTCACACACAACAGAAAAGAGGATTATGCAGAGGTACTTTCCACAGATTGTTAGGCAGTCCCAGAGAGCAGTTCTGAATCTGTATGTTTAAAAGAAAGTAATTTTCAGTGTCTCCAGTTAGGGAAAACTTTTTTTTCTGGCACCAGGGATTGAACCTGGGTCCTAGTGCTTCCAAGGTAGGTGCCATATCACTTGAGCTAAATCCCCAGTGAAGAAATCTTGAAAAGCCAATTTAAATCAACTAAATTTATACATACGTACCAAAAATATCTAAGTATAAATATCAGTTCTCAGAACAGTCCTGAAAGGTACAGACTTTTATTCATTCCCATGAAAGCAGGATAACTAAGGCACAGAAAGGGTGAGTGTTTGCCCCAGATCCTATAGGTCCTAAGTGGCAGAGGCCCATTCACCACCCAGACATCCAGCTTGCAGCCTTTGTGTTCACTAATACCTCAGGTTTTAAGGCAGCATTCAGACAAGACTTCAATAAAGTGGTGTTTGAGTGCACGTATTCTCCCTGAGGCAAACAGATGGAAATGCAACCTACAGTCAAGATTACTTGGTGAATATTAAGTACAAACAAAGAGGAATTAGTCTTTCTTAATGAAGGGTTCTTCAGCTAAGGGTACTTGAGAGATCTTCTTCCCCCACTAAGGAAGGCATCAGCCAGAGATGACTGGAATCGTGGGGTGAGGGTTCCTCTTCCTTCCTCTGTACATGCTAGGGATTCACAGGCCAAGGCTTGGTCGTCGCTCTTCTCATTCTGCCACTGAGTTATCTGTTAACCCATTTATGTCTTGCTCTGTTAATGCCATTGAATATGCCACTGTTACAAATATGCTAATTGCCAAGCTTTGACTGCACCACATTTTAATCTCTTGATTCAAACTTCATCTGGAATTTCATTAGTCAGCCCTTCTAGAGTTAGGCTTCTGGTTTCACTTTATCTGACTGATCTCACTTTTGGGGTTGTTTGATTTAACTGAGTTTTGAGGTGCTTTGTTGTAATTCTCATGTATCTTCAAACTTACTCCTGTTCTAAAGCTGATTTTTAAAAATACTTCATAATGCCGGGCGTGGTGGCTCACACCTGTAATCCCAGCACTTGGGAGGCAGAGACAGGAGGATTGCTGAGTTCGAGGCTTGCCTGGGCTCCATAGTGAGCTCAGGGCCAGCCTAAACTACAAAGCGAGTCTGTCTCAAAAAAAAAAAAAACCAAAAAACAAAAAACAAAAAAAACACTTCATAATGGTGAGAGAAATTTCTTAGTCAACCATTGTCAAGACTGTTCCCTGGCATTTAGATCATTGATGTGTTATTTGATTGTGATTGTTTTGTTCAAAGCTTCCTGAAATCAACTGTACAGAGATGAAAGGAGGTTTCCTGGGGCTTCTAGGGAGAGGATGAGACAATTTTAAAAATTGGGGCCTCTGTACTAGTGAAAATATAGGCAGAAGCAACATGACTTGTCTGTGAGAGTAAACCCCAAAGGTAGAAATTTTTAGAACAGGTTGATGTGACCTGTTAAGAATACCAGAAAATAAATCTTAGGGAAAGAAATATGAAAGTAAGATCTGATTTTTTTTTTTTTTTTACATCTTTCCTTCAGTATTTCAGTTTAGAATTAAGAATACTAATTTGGGCCAGGCGTGGTGGCTCACGCCTGTAATCCCAGCACTCGGGAGGCAGAGACAGGGGATTGCTGAGTTCGAGACTTGCCTAGGCTACATAGTGAGCTCAGAGCCAGCCCAAACTACAAAGTGAGACCCTGTCTCAAAAAAAAAAAAAAAAAAAAAAAAAAAAAAAAAAAAAAAAAAAAAAAAAAAAAAAAAAAAAAAAAAAAAAAAAAAAAAAAAAAAAAAGAATATTAACTTGGGAGGGAGCCTCTCCAAATACTTATTTTTAAAAAATATTGTTCCTAAAACAATACAGGTATCCCATGGAATAGAGTATAAAATTCAAATGATTCTTTTTAGACAGAACATGAGGCCTTAGGAGTATCTTCCTCTCATGGTGCTGAAAGTTTAGGGTGAGTCTTCCAGGCTTTCAGGGTCCCTTCTCACTGGCACATAAAACACTGAAGTTAGGTCATAGGCTTTATGAGCTGCTATCACTAAGTTATCAACTCAGTTTCTTTGGCTCTATTTGCTGCTACTCTGACCTTCTAGATTAAAGAAAATAAATGAACTAAGTAACACCATATTCTTTAATCTCTTCCTCCATTTTTAACTTGATCAGTCATTATCTGAATTATCACTTCCATGCAAAACTTGTGTGTGAATTTTTATGAGGGTACATGTATTACTTCATGCTTTAGGTAGGTTATTTGTTGAAAAGACTATGAAATGGAAGCTCATATGTTTAAATTTACTTGAGAATATGCACAAATCAATACTTGAGTGGAATGAAGGTGAATATTGTACAGAGAAAGGATTTGTACAACACCACATTTGCATCAAAGGTGCTCATGACACAATACAGAGTTTATCAGCCTTAAGCAGGGATCTGGACCTTTATACCTTGTTTCCCCCCCCACACACCAAAACCCTTCATAGGATGTGGACATGTGGGCTGCCCTGTGGGTGAAATATGAGATCCTTGGCAGTGAAGCTTGATTGTACTGAGGGTAATTTCTGGACAGTAGCACCGCTAAGAGTCTCAGTTGCTGACCCTTCTGGCATCTGAAGCTATGCACCACTGCATGTATCACTAGATTATTGTAGTGCTCAAACCTGCCTCCAGGGAATCCCTCCTGCCACACCGCCTCTCAGGAACGCAGTTTCATTACTGCTGAGTATGTCAGCCATATCTGCAAGCATCAAATGCAGTAATTTGGGGAGGTAAAATACATCCATCTCTGCAGGGGTACAGGAAAGTCACAGGCCTTGACTTTATTATACTCTCAACAGTCCTTTACCAATTCCTGAGAAGCACTGTTTGTTTTCCCTTTAAGAAAAAAATTCAAGTGTCTTGATTACACAAATTATAATCTATTTTACTGCCAGTAGACATTGGGTTCATACTGGCAAAACATATTTAAGACTATGGATCCATGAATTATTGTTCATGAATGAATCTCTACATGAATTTATTAAATATTTTTGCCAGAGTTAGCTGTTTTGTTGGTTTTTAAGAATTGGGCTCCTAATATTATGAGAAATAACTGGATAGGGGTAGTTGATTTCATGACCATGTTTATAGATTGGTACTGGGAGATCAAGGAACAACTGAGGCACTTAAAAATATGCCAGTGTTTTTTCATGAACGATTAGGATATCCAGGTTTTGTTTTTTTCAGTGGTTATACTACCAGGTAGCTGATCATCTCCATTAAGCCTAGATATTAAAAGGAGCCAGTTTGATTACCTTAGCTGAGCATCAATGACTCTAGCAGCTTTTAAAACCAGGTTATGTCATGCTCATCAGTTAGGCTGTGTCAGTGTATCCTTAAACCAGGGGCAAACCTTAGTCCAATAAGTAGCTTTCCTAGTCTATGAAATGATTAGGTATTGCTTCTTTGAATAGAAATCTTGCTGCATGATGAAACTAATTGGATTTGGTAGATTTCACTACCAATATATGCTACTCTTCATCTATACCATCATTTTGTGGGGATCAAGTGCCAGATTATTATGTAATTGGTAAATTGATAGTTTTTCATTTGTTTCATTTGTGAAATTATTCCTGTTACATCTTGTGAGATGTCAAATTGTAGCCTTTTTAATATTTATATTTTGTTTATATAAAAAGCTTGATGATCCAATATTGTCAAAAGTTGTAACAAATGCATAATTATAAGAGTGGGTATTTCTGAAGAAAAATATTTACTAAATCAAACTTTTCCATGAGTATGGAGATAAAATTTAATACTTATTATTCATGCACACATGTGATAAAGTATTAATGGTTTCTTACAAAAAATTTTTATAAAGGAATCACTTTAAACTCAGATAATCTTTCAGAGTTTCCATCATGAATCCATGGGTTAGTGTTTAAAACTATAACATATAAGTGATATATCTGGTAGGATTGCAAACAACTTTAGTATTCAATATTAATATGATTTTTGGATTTGCTGCTTACATTACTGTGTAATTATAGCTAAACAAAACTGTTAATGTGAACTTGACAATTAAGCAAGAGTAAGAATTTTTTATTTCTTGAATGGTGATGAAGATGAAAAGTTGCTTTGGAAATCAGGAAAGCTTACAAATGGAGAAGCAATTTCCTTTAAGAAGAGCAGGCATTTGGTCTAGATTTGATAAAAAATTAGTTTGGAGCATTGTGAATACTTTTTAAATTTAAAATATTAGTTAGACTTAAAATCTCTATGAATTACTATAGAAAAGCATGAAGCAAAACATTTTTGGCTAGTTATTGTGTTGATTCCTAAATAGTTCCCTGCCTTCTTCCTTGCTAAAAAGCAAGTTCTCCCTGTCTCTCATCATCTTCTTATTTCCACCACTTTTTCCCTCCAGGTCCTCTCTGGACAGCTCCAACTTCTGCCAGGCAGCCCAGCTTCTGGATTCTACTAACTTCTTCCTGCTCACATCCAGCTGGTCCCACAGAAGCAGCAGTTGCCCTCACCCTGGTGGCAAACCCCTAGTTGCTTTCCAATATTTTGCTTGACTTTCCAGATCTTTCATCAACAGTGTAAGTGATTTATGTTTCATTCCTTCTGTTTGAGATAGGATGTGTTTTCAGTTCGACTAACTGGACCCTGAATCATACTGATACTTCTCCATTTCCCATTTATCAAACAGAACAGTAAAAGTGGACATGAAGATTTTAGGTGGTCTTCTATTTTGAAAAAATATATGTAAAAGCAGGGATATTTTACAAGTATATTTTCTAATATACATACTACATATGTAATTTGGTCTTTTGGATTTTTACCAATTTTTACTTTGTGAGTGGTAGAGGGCCCCTAAGAGTGTTGGCCACATCCAGACAAAGGCAGATAGCAGAAAGACTATCATTTTGAGCTTGACAAGATGGCGAAGTGGTGAGCGGCGAAGAGAACTGAAGCCCATCAGGAAAGAGAAGAGTCACTGTAATAAAGACACAGTGGACGATGGAGGTTGGTGAGAGGTTAGAATCTCCCATAGGAACCCAGACTTGCCGGGAGGGGGCACATGAAACCTGTAACAGAACTATGCAGAGTCAAACCTCGTTGTTGACCAGTGACAGCAGGATTGAACTTGGGTCCTTGTGCTCCCCAGGTAGGTGCCGTACCATTTGAGCTAAATCCCAGGCCCTGCAACACATTTTGTTTTGCTTTGTCTTTTTTCTTCTTTATTACTTCCCTTTCTTGTTCCTGTTCCTGTCCTGTTTTGTTTTTTCTTGATTGTTTTTATTTTGATAGGGGCATGAGCATAGTTTCTAATGCTTTTAAATTGTTCTGTCCCTGTTTTTGTTTGTTCCTCCTCTCTTTTCCTTGTGTCTTCATCAGTTTCCCAAAGTCTGCATGTTCTTCCTGTGTCCTCTATCCCTATTTCTACCCTTTCCTTCTCCTCTTATTCTCTATTTCTCCCGACCTTAAATTCTTTACAAGTCTTCTTCCTGGACAATAAATTCAATATCTGAAGGGCTTATTTACTGAAAACATTTCTGGTTAGTCCTTGAGTGTGATATATAAACGCAAGTCAAATTCATGTGGTTAAAGGTAACATTAACATTTACCATAGTTTGTCATTTTCTAAACTGCATTTGATGCTACCATTGAGGCTGATTATATTATTTTGGCCAAGGTGAAATGATTGTTCTAGTTCGTTTTCCTTCCTGGCTATTCTCAAACCAAACTTGCCTTAGAGTCATTACATGATCAAAACCCAAAGATGAGCTATCTTTGGAAGACAACTCTGAGAAGTATTCATTCTCTAAGAGTTCTAAATACTAGCAATAAAGATACTTGCAACAAGCAATATACAAGTGCCAACCCAGGAATTAAACCCAAAACATCAACAACAAAAAAATAAAAATGAGAAGTTACCTAAATATGATGCAAACCCAGACTTTCAGCTCACCAAAGGCTAATCCAGGGAACAAAGAAGAACAATCTGAAATTCAACCACCTAGACTCCCTGAACTGATAATAAGGGAATTAACAAAGCAGATGAGATGAGATTCTAAAAAAAAAAAAATCAAAACATAAATAATTTCCCAGGTAAATCCAGAGATAGTGACTAGAATGAATGAGATGCTTTGTGACTCTAAAACAGAAACAGATTAAAACAAAAAACAAAACAAAACAAAACAAACAAAAAACAGAGGAGCTCAGGGACATGATGTAAAACATGAATGCCCAGAATAGGAAGGAAATGGAAACACATTTTACTTTCTTTCCTAGTCTTTATACATGAGGTCAGATTTTATCAGTCAAATTTTATGCATATTTTTCCTTGGCTCAAGCATCTACAGGATATATCTTTGGCATATCATTGCTCTTCCTTAATCATTTCCCTTTACCCAATATCATTCTAAGCTTTTATCTTTTTTTTTTTTTTTTTTTTGACAGGGTCTCACTTTGTAGTTCAGGCTGGTCTGAGCTCACTATGTAGCCTAGGCAAGCTTCAAACTCAGCAATCCTCTTGCCTCTGCCTCCCAAGTGCTAGGATTATAGGCATGAGTCACCACGCCCAGCACTGTGGTATGCGGTATTGATTGTTGGTGGGCGTGAGTCACCATGCCCAGCATTGTATGTAGTTACCGGGATCGAACTCAGGACCTTGCGCTTGCGAGGCAGGTGCCAGAACCACCCAGCTAACCCTCCGGCCCAGCTTTTATCTTATATTGTGCTCCAATATAGCCTTTCTGCTCCAAAGAGTCTCACTTTCTCTTAACAGTTTTTTCTGTCATTGTGTCTACACCATTCTTTCTTATAACATCTATGATGCTCACAGTACTTACAGAGAATATCAACTAGTTATTAGTGGTTCATCATACCCATATGTAACTTCTCTAGATATTTTTCATTATTGACTTTCTGCAGGATTCTATTACAGTATCTACAGGTTCTTCATTCTAATTTTCTCCAGATGTTCTCTTCTCTAATATGTTCAACTTGAAATCAGTGATCTCTCAATCTAAATATAGAGCCCTCAGACTTTCTCTTAGGCTCCAGGCTTTGTATTTCCACTTCACTGAACACTTTCACATGGCTGCTTTATAATACAGTGCATCAAAATTAGAAATATCCCAATTAAAATCACTCTTATCTTCCCTACCATTAGCAAGTATCTCCCCTAAGATTCCTTAAAGTTTCCTTTCTAAACTAGTTTCCTAAAATAGAAACAGAGTATTCACTGACTCTTTCTCAAAGCTTATCCTTCTTGCTTTAGCACAGCTCTGGAAGATCTGCCCATTTTGCTCATCTGTATTGGTTTAGACTTTAGGATTGTTGTACATATTTTCTTCAGTCTCATTTCTTGCTTCTCTCTTCTAGATGGTTAATGGTCCAGGAATCAAGCTAGCTTTATCCGAATTCCTAAAATATACCAGTTCTAGTCTTGTTTCAAGAATATTTGCATCTGTTTTTCCTCTGGGTTCTTCCCAACATTACTTTCCTCTCTCATTCACCTGATCTAAACAAAGTCTTCCTTATTCCATGATTGTCTATCACACAGCCTGCTATTTAATATGTTTCAATATACTTTATCACAACCTGTAAATATTTTATTTTATTATTCATTTATTATCTGTCTTCATCACTACAGTCTCAGCTTCATAATCACGTTGAATTTAGTACATTATAGGTACTGAATAAAAAGGGTTGAATAAACGAATGAATGGAAGGTTAAATTGAACTAAGTAAGGGCATTTGTCTGTCTTTTAGGTCCTCTGCATTCCAACAAGCAAAAATATGACCATGTAATGGTCTCATTTCATGTTCATTCATAATTTCCCATTTTCTGCAATAGTTTTCTTTTTTTTGAGGCAGGGTCTTGCACTGGTCCTGAGCTCACTATGTAACTCAGGCAAGCCTGGAACTCAGCACAATCCTCCTGCCTCTGTCCTCCTGTTGCTCAGATTACAGATGTGAGCCACCACACCCAGCACGGTATATGTGGTACTGATTGCTGGTGGGTGTAAGTCACCTTGTCCACTATTGTTGTACTTGGTTACCTAGGACTGAACCAGGGACCTTGCGCTTGCTAGGCAGGCACTGTAACCACTGAACTAAATCTCTGGCCCCTGTAATAATATTTTAGCACTCAGCAAAATACTTTGAAACTTACAATTGTTGTGAGAATGTTCAGAATCTTAAGTGTAATTTAAAACCACAGAAATAGAAGAATGGTTTTCTCATCATCGTCCTGTGGCCCAATGAAAGTTCAAAGCCTTAAGCCTTAGGTTGGTCAACTGTTGCTTTGAACTGTTTCTAGGAAAACAGAGAAGTGAACGAAGCCCTTAACTATGAATTAAGATGATCTGTGTCTCCTGACACAGATCCTCATCTATAAAATGAGATTATACCCAAGGGTCCTTTTTGCACTACAATTTTATAATTTTTGAGTATTACAGAACAATTCTAGTATTATTTTCTGAGCGTCTAATGAAATAAGTAGAGTGTTAAGTACAGTGCAAGTCTTATTATCAGTTTTGCTATGACCTGGCAGCTTCCTTATAGTGTTCTTTATTCTTAAGTTATAGAAATGTGGATGATAGTGATAATGTATAGTTTCTAAGGAAGATTTGGATTGTTTCTTTTTGGAAATTAAGGTCTGGTGGGAAAAAAGTAGGATTTAGAACTGGTAGTGCTATAAATACAGCAGGACAATACATCTTGCCTGCTAAGTGCTGATGTATTATGTATGTTACATCTTTTTTTTTTTTTTTTAAAGACATGGTCTCACTAGGTAGTTCAGGCTGGCTTGAATTCACTGTGTAGCTCAGGCAGGATTCAAACTTGTAGTGATTCTCCTGCCTTAGCCTCCTGAATGCTAGGATTAAAGGCATGTGCCACCATGCATGGCTGGCCATGTATGATACATCTTAAAATAGTATATCACTCATTTTATACAGGAAGACAGTGACATGTATATAAGGTCATGTAGTTGTCAAGTGGCAGAGTACTTTGGAACTTAGCCTACTCTGATGCTGTTTACCAATTATATGTAATGTGTTTACACATAGAAAGATGAAAGGCCAGTTCAGCTCAATCTCTACCTCATCAATGACACAAACATGGGTCTGCTTTCTCTCCGTTTATGGGAGTGTTAAGTGTCCAGCAGAAGAGGCCTTAGAGAAAAGTGAGCAGGATTGGAAAGGAACTCTCACTGCACCCTCACTTCAGTTTAGGATCTATCCTTGGACAACTGGCTTTTTGGAGAACAAGCCCAATAACCATTTATCTTCTTCTTAACAATCTGTTGTCCAAGTCCTGCGGTGGGTGGACTGGGTGTTGACCTATGCAGTGGCTGTCCCTAGTATTCAGCACTCATGGTTTCGAACACACTTCCTCGAAAGTGGTCAGATGATGGATGGAAACATGTAATAATCAATTCACAATACAGTATCATTGGAATAACGTTTCTTTTGGTTTATTTTAATTTTTTAAAGGAGAAGCTCATTTCATGTTTCAGGTCCTTTTGAAGAAAGGAAATAGAGGGAGGGCACTTGTGTCATGATGAGGGGTAGTTAAGCAGCATCATTTGGGGAGATTCATCAGCTTCCCTCAGAGGACAGGTACAAAGATGAACTTCTTAGAAAGTTGGGAGCTCACTGTTGTGCCCTTGGAGCTACAGATCATTGCCCACTGTGCTTTCACAAGAGCTACAGAAACACTCAACATACCACTCAATATTGAGTCAAGAAGAAATATAGGGACCAGAGATTTAGCTCAGTGGTTCCAGCACCTGCCTAGGAAGCACAAGGTCCCTGGTTCAATCTCTGGTAACCACATACAACAGTACCGGGTGTGGTGGCTCAC
>PVIC010006842.1:32997-53028 GCA_004025085.1 Thryonomys swinderianus
AAAAAAAAAAAAAAAAAAAAAAAAAAAAAAAAAAAAAAAAAAAAAAAAAAAAGAAATATAGGACCTACACAACCCAGGAGATAGTAACTAAATAGAATTACTAATAAAAAGTTTCCTACCAAAGAGAAGTGAAAGACTGGATGGCTTTACTAGTAAATCCCACCAAACATTTTTGGAAGTACTTAAACAATTCTTCTCAAATTATTCCAAATAATTGAAGATGAGAGAATTCTCCAAACTCACTGTAGAAAACCAGCATTATCCTAATACTAAAAACCGAACAAGAACACACGCATACACACACACAGTCCAATATCCCTGATGAATATAAAAATAGAAACAATAAAATATTACCAACTGAGGTCCAGCAGCATATTAAAAAGATTATTCACTGCATCCAGGCAAGATTCATTCTATACAATGCAAGAATGGTTCAATACATACAAATCATTAAAAGCGATATACTATATTAACAGAATGAAGGACATTATCATCTTTAAAGACACAAAAAAGCTGATAAAATTTAACATGCTTTATGATTAAAAACTCTGAACTAATCAAATATAAAAAGAACACACTTGAACAAAGTGAAGGTCATATACAGCAAGCCCCATGGCTAAATTATACAGACAGGAAAAAGTTCAATGCTTTTTCTCTCAGGTTTGGAATAAGACAAGAAAGTCCCAGCCAGAGCAAATAGGCAAGAAAAAGAAATAAAAAGCAATAAATTAAAAAAGAAGAGGGCAAATTGTCACTGTTTGCAGATGACATAATCTTACATGTGGAAAACCTTAAGGGTACCACACACACACAAAAAAAACTGTCAGCAACAATAATGAAAACTTTTTTTTTTTTTTTTTTTTGAGACAGGGTCTTGCTTTGTAGTTCAGGCTGGCCCTGAGCTCACTGTGTAGCCAAGGCAAACCTCGAATGCGGCAATTCGGCAATCCTCCTGCCTCTGCCTCCCGAGTGCTGGAATTACAGGCATGAGCCACCATGCCCTGCACTGTGGTATGTGGTGTTGATTGCTGGTGGGTGTGAGTCACCACGCCCAGCATTATATGTGGTTACCAGGATAGAAATCAGGACCGTGTGCTAGTGAAGCAGGTGCAGGAACCACTGAGCTACATCTCTGGCCCAATAATATAAAGTTTTAGGTCCCCCCCAAACCAACTTTAGAAATCTGTAGATTACAAGTATATGATAATTTATCTGAAGAAAATAAGGAAGCAACCCCATTTGGAATAGCAACAATAAATTACCTAGGAGTAAATAATACAAATAAGAAAAGATATTTACAATGCAAACTATAAAAGTGACACAAAATTAAGGGCATCCAAAAAAATGGAAAGATATTTTGTATTCAGATTAGGAAGATAAATATTGCTCAAATGTCCATATACTCAGAGACTTTTAGACTCAATAAAATTTTTAAGAAAATACCAAATACCAATGGCATTATTTGGAGAGTCACAAAAATATCCTAAAATTAATCTGGAAAAACAGGAAAATAACTCTTACAAAGCAAAAGTAATCAAGCAAAAAACAACAAAGCATCAGTGTTAATGCTACCTTCAAAAAGGTATGGTAATCAAAACAACATAGTAATGTCCTGAAAAACAGGCATACAGACCAAAGTACAGAATAGAAAGGCTAGAAGTAAACCTACACATTGGCAGCCAACTGATTTTCAGCAAAGGTGCTAAGGACTCACACCAAAAAAAGAACAGACTCAAGAAATGAAGCAGGGAAAATTGGATATCCACTTGCAAAAGCATGGAACGAGACCATTATCTCTTAGCACATATAAAAAAAAACTAAAAGTGAATTAAAGACTTAAATGTAAGACTTGAAGCTGTAAGACTACTAGAACTTATAGCTGAGGTGCTTTAAAACATAGGTATAGTCAAACATTTATTGAGTAAGATCTCAAAACGCAGACAACAAAAGCAAAGCATAGACAAATGGATTCATGAAACTGAAAAGCTTCTGCATAGCAAAAGGAAACAAAAGTGAAGTGAAAAGTTACAATATGGTAGAAAATACTGGCAAACCAACCATCTGACAAGGCATAACATCTGGAATATATTAGGAATTAAAGAAATGTCAATAGGAAAAATTAAAAATTGGGCATAGACTCAGACATTTCTCAAAAGACATACAAGTGGTCAATATGTATATGGAAAAATACTCAAAATCTCTAATTATCAGTGAAATGAACATTAAATAACATGTGTTATTATCCCTCACCCCCAGTTAGAATGTAATAGCCAAATATTACAAAAAGGACAAAAGTAGCAAGTGTATATGAAAAAAAAAAGTACTCATACACTATTAGTGGAAATGTAAATTAATACAACCATTATATAAACAGTGGGGATTACTCAAATTAACATAGTATTACTATAGAACCCATTGATTTTACTTAATATATATATATATATATATATATAGGCACACACACACAAAGGAAATAAAGTTATTATGCTGAAGAGACATCTACACTACCATGTTTACTGCATCACTATCCACAAGATCCAAGAAATGGAATCAAGCTGTGTTAATCTACTAATGGATAAATCAAATGTTATATCTTCACAGTGGAATACTACTCAGCCATAATAACATACATTTCTATTATTTGTTACAATGAATACAAGTTAAACTGTACAGAAAGAAATATCATATGATCTTATTCTTATGTTAAATCTAAAAAATAATATCATGGATGTTGAGAATAGAATAGTGGTTATCAGATGCTGGGAGAGTGAAGGGGAGGGAGAAATGGGGAAAGGCCACTAACAGATACTATGTTATAGTTACACAGCAGAAATAACTGCTAGCATTCTACTATACTACTGCACAGTGCAGTGACTACACATAATAATGTGCTATATATCTCAAAAAGCTAGAAGAAAAACTATTAAAAGTTTTCACTGCAAAGATAAATGTTTGATAAGATAGATATTTCTACTCTGATTTGACCATTATATAATGTATACTTGAAACATCACATATTCCTGTATAAATATGCATAAATATTAAGTATTGAAAGTATAAAAATAAATTATGAATATAGCAGTTAAAAAGGAAAGACAAGAAAAAAAAGCAATCAGTATCTATAGATAAATTCTTCCTAAGAGTCATTCCTTCTTTCCAAGTTACAGTAACCCCACACTTTGCTCTTTTCCTGTGGAGAAAGAGGGTTAGTGGGTGGGATATTAGGGAATCTGAGCTACATACCAGCACCCTGCCCACCTTTTTAAAAAAACTCCACGGCAGGATCTCACTAAATTGCTAAATTACTCAGGCTGGGGCTGAACTTGTAGATCCTCCTGTCTTAATTTCTCAGAGTACTGGAATTACAGGAATGTACCACCACACCTCAGTAAATAATTCTGCTTTCAAATGTGGAAAGCAGAAGTGAGAAACATTTTTCTTTCTTTTAAAGATTACACTGTGCACAATAAAGCAATGCTGAGATTCCATTTTATGACAGAAAGAATGGCTATCATTAAGAAGTCAAATAATAACAAATGTTAGTGAAGCTGGGTTAGGGAAAATCTACCTTGCTGGTAGGAATGTAAACTAGTACAACTAGTATAGAAATCAGAGTCCTGAAACTAGAAATTCCAGATGACCCAGCCATTTCACTTTCAAGTATCTTCCTAAAAAAGTAAAAGACATTGTCTAACAGTGATCCATGCATATCCATGTTTATAGAAACACAACTCATAATACCTAAATTGTGGAAGTAGCCTACATGTCTGTGAATAAATGATAATGAAAATTTGGTATTTATGCACCATAGAGAACTATTCTGACATTCAGGATAAATTTGAGTCATCTGTAGGAAAACTGATGTATTTTGAGGCCAGAAATTAAGTGAAATAAATCAGACATGCAAATTTTAATGACTTGATTTATCTTTTGTGACAAACCCATCATAGAAAGAGCAAAGTAAAAGATAGATGATAGGAAGAAAGGAGATAGATTTTTCTCAAATGGGAAAGGGATTAAGAGAACATGGGATAAGGGAGAAAGATGAAAACAAGATGTATTATGTACACATATCAACTCTCTATGAGGAATGCAATCCTTACGTATTAGAAACTTACTAATAGAAAAAATAAAGAGTACTCTGGTACCCACTTTAAGAAAAAAAGATGAGGGCTGGAGGGTTAGCTCAGTGGTTCCGGCGCCTGCCTCACAAGCGCAAGGTCCTGAGTTCGATCCCCGGTAACCACATACAATGCTGGGTGTGGAGACACGCCCACCAACAATCAACACCGCATACCACAATGCCGGATGTGGTGGCTCATGCCTGTTATCCCAGCACTCGGGAGGCAGAGACAGGAGGATTGCTGAGTTCGCGGCAGCTTGCCTGGGCACCATAGTGAGCTCAGGGCCAGCCTGAACTACAAAGCGAGACCCTGTCTCAAAAAGCAAAAAAAAAAAAAAAAAAAGATGAGGGTATCATTATACAATTTATTTGTATTATGCTTTACTAATTTTACTCTTATATCAATTATATCTAGGGTTTTAGAAATAACGATCTCTAATTCAATTAATTTTTAGTGAAAATAGTGCATACTACAACCCTTGAAAGCTAAAATTATTCTCCATTTTAATTGTATAAATCATCAGAATGGATTACTAATCAACTATAGATTAAAAATTACCACTCTTTGTTTATTATACACCCAGTGGTACTGGACACTTCAGTTACAATCTTTATAAGGTAGGGCAGTTTAATAACATTGGTTAGCATTATTGCTTGCTAAGCAGTTGGATAACAAATGAAAAAAAAAAGTACCGCATTACAGGGAATGTTTACCCATCCAACAGGCAAAGCAAAGAGAACCTAGGGCTAGAATATTTTAGTGCTTCTCATTTGAGGCAAATTATTCATTGTCTTCTGCCCAGTAAGTCCCATAGGGCATGAGATACTGATTGAAGGCTTTGCTGGGCATGAATGTGTTTCAACTATATTCTTTTATATCACTTAATATATGATAAATTATTTCTGTATCTGTGTTACGAATACTCTGATGAAGCTGAACAACAAATTAAACCTGGCTATTTGAAAATATAAATTATACGCTAATTCTTCTCATAATTACTAACTTAGGGTCATAAGAGTTCAATGCATAATAGGACTGTTCACATCAACATCTAGCTTTACCATCTCTTCCTCTCACAATGTCATGGCTTCTGCTGTGTTCTCTAAGGTGGTTTCCAGTCTTTCTGGCAGAGAGACTGGGTGAGCCAAGGTGTTCTTTCAGTTCCACTCGGCATTCTCAAAGCCTGCAAATTAGGAGGTCTAGGTACTGGGGAGTGGCGTTAGCTGGGTAGTAAGGTATTTGTAGTGGGAGGTGGAGCAGGAGTTTACTCCTGGCCTGAGCAGGAGTCCAGAGCAATTGTGAAGACAAAGGAAGCCAGGAAACACGAAAGGCAGCAAGAAGTATTCACCTCATCAGGTAGAAATCTTCACTCAGCACCTTATTACTGTAGAATAGGCCAAAATTCAGCTTCTTGTGCACAATAAGGAAAGAATTGCCAAGTGTACACCTTGAAGTAAGTCATAAGAAGCTACATTAATTGAAGATCATGAGATAATCACAGGATGGTAGCAGCAGGAAGAGGAAGAAGGGCAAAGAGAAAAGAGGAGGAAGAGGATCCCAATATTTAAAGAGTCAGACACCTCTTATTCAGACGCCTCCCTCTCTCACCAGGCTTGAGAATTTGCAACCTGGGGTATTAAGACCTCTCAACCTCTAGCACAGATAGTTAGCAGGGCTATACCATGTCCACAGTTCAATGCAGGGAAGGGAGCAGCTCCCTCAACCCTCCTGCCTCCAATTGCACTAGGTTAATGCATGGTCTCACCATTTATTCATATGATTGATACACTCTTAATACTTCCCATGGAAAACCTGCATGGTGGTTTCTGCAAAGACCAGCTTTAGAGTTAAACTGCCTGGGTTACAAATAGGCTCTGCTGCTTTCTAAGAATAAGATCTCAAGCAAGGTGCTCATTCACTCTTGGTCTCAGACAATGAATAGTTATTAAATTTATAAACAGACTAAAGGTTAACAAAAACTCAAAGCTAATTAATCTTCTAATATGTTCTACTTTCTAGGCGATTCAAATTCAGTGTAGGTGTTTTGACAGGGACGCAAACCCTGAGTATCCTGGATGAACTGGATCACTAAGAAACCGTAGGAGAGATCTATTATGTAGTTGGGAGGGCCTGAGTTCTTTTCAACACAACACCTCTGGTCATTTTGCACTTTCAGCTTCACTGAGCACTATTTTTTGTGTGTAAAGTGGGAAAAAAGAATAACTTACCTTCTGGTTCAAAGGAGTTCACTTATGTGGGAACCACGAAGTTCACAAATGCAAAGAAAGATACCAATGCTGTTTGTCCAAGTTTTCTCCAAATGCTCTGGGTTCAGTGGGTGATGGACATACACCTCGAATCCTAAACTTACAAGTGTTCACATTTTTTATGGTCACATTTCTAAGTGCTGTACAAACGTGGGCAGTTCATGCTGGGCTGTGGGCCTGCACTCAGGTGGAGGCCCTGTATCCTGGCTCCACAGGCACGGTTCCACTGGTAAGTCACCCCTGGGTTCGCTGGCTCTGCTTTCTCAGGGTCTCAACCGGAAACTGGGCCGTCCCTATCTTTCCACACCCTGCTCCTGAGGGTTCCGGGTGCCTGTGAGACGCACCTGCTCCCTGAACCTCTTTCCAGTGCCCCGGGTCAGGAGTAGCTGTTCAGTCTCCAGACGGGCCCCTTCAAGTCTCCTTCCGAGATCCGGTTTCAGTTCCGAACGGTGGCCGCTCTCAGGTCCGCTAACAGTGGTGGAGTGCAGCCGGGAGAGGGCCAAGTTTGGGATGCCCCAGCCGCTGGCCCTTTAAGAGCGGCCGGGCGGAGTTGGCGGCGAGAAGTTTCCTCGACCCGGCGCGCGCCCCCTGCCGCTGGGCCCGGTCCGCCCCACGCCGCGCCCCCTGCCGCCGGGCCTGGGGCCGCCCTGAGCTGTCTCTGAACCGGGCCAGGCCGGGCCGCGCACCGAGCCGGCGGGCCCACTCCGCCCCGGGATGAAGGTGACCGTGTGCTTCGGCGGGACCGGCATCGTGGTGCCCTGCAAGCAGGGCCAGCTGCGCGTCCGGGAGCTCACCCAGCAGGCGCTGGCGCGGTACCTGAAGGCCCGGGAGAAGGTGGGCCGGGTGGGACGGGGCTGGAAGGCGGCCGAGGCCGGCCGGGGCGCGCACCTGCCGCGGACGCGGGCCGGGCGTGGGTGGTGAGTGGGAGCGGTCGGTCCCCGGGGCGCTCGGGGGCCTAGCACTGGGTAACCCGGCTGACTCGGTCTGCGGGCTGCGCGCCCCGGCCAGGTCCGGTGGGCTCGCGCCACTGTGCGTCGCCGGACCGGGAAGCCGGGACGCGGGAGCGAGCGCCTCGGAACTCTGTGGGAACTTCCCAAAGTGCTGCTGCGCACCTTCGCCTGAGCTCCTCGGAGTGAGGAAGTGGGTGGTGCACAGAACACCGGCCGGAAAGCTGGGGCCCGCGGGGCCTGTGGAGTCTCACCTGAGAACTGTGTCCCGGCAGCGGCCCGCGCAGGGCCAGGGTGCTGTCGCTCAGCATCACGGTCCTCAGGCAGAGCGTGTTCAGTACAGAGCCACGCGTGCGGCCGCGAGTGTGTGCTCTGGCTTGTGTCTGGTCCCGAGCCATACTGAAGTGAGGAAGATGGTCAAGTTCGGTCCCAGAAATCAGGAACAAATAAAAATAAGTGGCAATTTATATAAAAAGTGCACTAGGTGTCCAGAGAGTCTAGCTGCACACTAGAACTCATGTCAGGTTATTAACATGTAGGTCCGCTGCACCTTTCTTCTTCAATGAGATCTGTAAGTGAAGGCTTTGAAAAGCACTGTGTGATGTTTTGAATTTCCACATGAACTATTTCATATGGCCCAGGTTCTCCTGAAACAGGGCAAGTCAGAAATACTTGTTTTAGGGGCCAGTGATTCTCCTCCTATTTGTTCTCATGCTTTGGAACTATAGAAAATGAATTTGCCAATCCATTGAGGGGAAAAAATATAATTTTAATTTCCACTAGTGGCATATAGGTTATACAAAAAAATAAATTTGCTCCAAGTATATAGTTTAGGAATTTAAGAAATTCTTGTACCTTCCATATTCCTTTAAGCTTTATTGTACAGGAATAAATGGATTCTAAAGGTATACATGTGTATACTGCTTTGAGTAATCAAGAATTAGAGAACAGTGTAGTGAAAGGCCAATGAATATATGAATATAATCGCCAAACTTGGGAGATTTGAGGCAGTGGAGGGAAAATATTTCAAGTGTCCTATAAAGCAACATGAGAATCAACATCAAAATGTTTTGCCATTGTTACATTAATATATTCTCTGTTGTGTGTCACACATAATTTAATTAAAAACATTTCTACAAAAATTGTCTTTGAAATCATATTTCAATATCTCCTGGAAGTAGGCTAAAGTTAATATTAACATTATCCCACTTAATAACTATTAAAGTAGCTCTCATTAAAGGATTATCTTACTGATATCATGAATTTAATTTTACCTCATTATTAAAAATAATTCCCTCAAATGTTGTACATTTAGTAAAGGGCTATGCTGTGTAAGCATGGAGGTAAACTATAAGCTCATAAATAACAGAACTAACTGGGTGATTTTTTTTAATGCATTGTAATTTGATCTTAAAAGGTGTTTAAAAAGCAATTGATATTCTGGACTGGGAGCATAATTTATGTCACAAAACTTATAATGTAATTGCATTGATCGGTTTACTGTTATGACCATCATTACATTTTTCTGTGTTTACATTTATATATTAGTGGATGTGACATTTAAAGGTCGCCTGCAGCTTATAAAACCTTCCTCTCATTTTTGGCTTTTAAAATTTCAATTTAAGTGGCAAGTGATTTTTTTTCCCCTCCCACTATTCCTCTTTCCTAGTTTCATTTTAGATACTATAATCATAACAAGACTTAACTAATAAATGTTCTACAGAAAATACTGACAAATTTCTTCTTTTATTTACTGGATTCTTATAATTTAAAAAGGACTAGAAATGTCAAAATTCAATTTGAAAAATAATCTGTAATAAATTCACTTTTTGTAAATCAATGAATGATTTAGAAGGCTTACTTTCCTGGACAGGTTAAGTCCTGTACTCAGGACTTAATCCACCACATTTTGAAAAGACAGTTTCCCTAATACCAGTTACAGTAGTACTTCAACATAAAGATAGCATTTATTTTATTTTGTGGTACTTGGGATGGAACCTATATATATATATATATATATATATATATATATATATATATATATATATATGGCAACAGCTAACGTTTATTATACTTATTCTGACTCTGTGAGGGTACTCTGCTAGCAACTTTACATTTCATACATGATTTAATTCTCATTATCTACCTCAGAAGATATGTTTCCTGGCAGATTTTTAAGATTGAAGTTTATAGATTATGGAAAAAAGACAGACATGACTAGTAAATTGTGGAACTGGATTTGAACGTAGTAACTATCCTTTGGCCCTTGCTATAAGCCATTAACTCCATAGCCTTATGTTACTCTCTGTTAGAATTTACCTATGTTACACTTTAGAGTTTGTTTTGTGTTGTATTCAGGGTTTTCAAGGGAATACATTTAATATAGGGCACAATTCACAGTATTATTATGATATTTACCCGAAGAGTCAAATAGAGGAATTCAAGAGATCCAACTGCTACTAGAGACCCAAAGAATCCAGCTCAGGGCCTGAATCCCACAGCACTGTGCTGCACAAGTCCAGCTGAAGGCCTATAGTCTGAGGCAAAGTCCTCTATGAATCTGGCGAGAGGCCTAGAGTCCATAGCAATGTCTTAATCTTACCTGTTTTGCAAATCTATACCCAGAAGGCCAAAATGCTAGTGGTGAAAGCCAGAAAACTTGCACCAGTGGGGTGATACCTGTGTTATCAGGGTGAGGTGGCTGCATTGGAGCCAGTAAATGACACTCATGGTGAAGATGAGATCTTCTCTGACTAGACCAGCCGCCATTCATAATGACAGCGGGGACCTGAGCTCCTCTCAAGAGAACAGCCAAGTTTACATCAGAAAAACCACCCGCGCATCAAGCTTCCCCATAGAAAATCAACAGCCCACAATCTTCTTCCGCTCTGGGTCTCTTTTTATATTATTGGCAACAATCTTCAGGTGGGTCTTCCAAGCCCAGACTGCTGATTCAGTTCACCTGGGTTTGCTGAGATGCCCACTAGTTAATCCACCACATTTTGAAAAGACAGTTTCCCTAATACCAGTTACAGTAGTACCTCAACATAAAGATAGCATTTATTTTATTTTGTGGTACTTGGGATGGAACCTAAGTAGCACCTCATGTGTCAAGTGTTATACCACCGAGCTACATCCCCAGAGTGCAGTTTAGCCATGAGGCATCTACAAGTGCTTATTGATTGAATCTTTTGTAATGCAAGTGTACATGTTATTGGAGAGGAATCTAATTTCTGAGAAAAATGTTGCACGGTTTACAAAGAAGCTATGAAATACAGTATTCGGCCTAATTACAAATGGAAAAAATTGAGAAGATCTAATAGGCATCAAAGTGGAGAGTGCTGTAATGAAAACAAAAGTGTGGCAGGACCATTGATATAGTTGTTTCTTTTGCAGTCTTGACTATTTTAGTTAGGAGAAAGGCAGATTTTTAAGACTGAAGTTTCTTGAGATTGAGTGAGGCCTAAGGTGGGGATTCTGGATTTTGTGTTCAGCATCCAAGAAGTAACTACCATCTGCTGAGAATAAGCAAAGACAACTGGTATTTGTGGAATGTTGGGAACCAGCTGAGTCAACATCAGCTAAGGGCAGAAGAAAGTGAGATGCTGAAGAAGCAGAGGGAGCATCTGGGATAACTTTAATTATGTTATGAAATTGGGGATTTGAAGGTTTTTGCTGCCATTTGATAAACTCCTTGGTAGGGGAGAGTAGGTTGACTGAACAGAGAGAATTCTGGGATCCCTTATCTTTGGATCTGGTACTTTATCAGTGTCCCTGATTTTAAATCCAGTTTAGCAAAGTGGTTAGTGGAAAGGTAATTGTCTTCTTATGCAACTTGATAGGTGGGGAAATCACTGAGTAATTAGTTAAATTTATCATCAAAATTACATGTCACAGGTGAATGGATAATTTAACTGTAACCTGTGGGACCTTTCATGTCTGCCTGAATATTACCTCTATTTAAAAATTTTTTTTTTTGAGACAGGGTCTCACTTTGGAGCTCAGGCTGGGCCTGAGCTCACTATGTAGCCCAGGCAAGCCTCAAACTCAGCAATCCTCTTGCCTCTGCCTCCCTAGTGCTGGGATTACAGGCTTGAGCCATCCAGCCTGGCACTTGTGGTATTTGGTACTGATTGCTAGTGGGTGTGAGCCACCACGTCCAGTATTGTATGTGGTTGCTAGGATTAAACCAGGGACTTTGTGCTTGCTAGACAGGTGGTGGAACCACTGAGCTAAATCTGTGGCCCTTAATATTTTGAACAATACAGATGTCTGACTCTCATACCAAGATTATCATCACCTGGGAGTGGGTTGTGGCTAAAAGTATTTTAAAGACCATTCTGGGTGATTCCAATATCCAGCCAGGTTTTGATAACAACAAATCTATTATTAATCTCTTGGTGTTGCTGAGTTTACAATTTAAAAAAAAATTGTGAGACAGGGTCTTGCTATGTAGTTCTTGAACTCACTGTGCAGCCCAGGCTGAACGCACAGCAGTTCTCCTATCTCAACTTCCAGAGTACTGGTAGTACAGGGATGTGCTACCACTCCCAGGTGAATTTAGAATTTTAAACTCTGGATGGCAGATACCAGTGTTTGATCAAGCAGTTGTCTCTCTGTTCTTACCCTGCCTCAGTGCATTCTCTACAAGGTACTCAAATAAGTTATTAAGTAAAACACATAGATATGCACACACTAGATGAGTTAAAGCAAATAAGGGAAATTTTCTAGTAATAAGGGTGTAAAATGTGATCAGGGATTGAAGTGAATGAGATAAATTCATGGGATAGTGAAGATGCTGGAATTTTAAAGAGCACACTGATAGATCTGGGTGTATCAGGAGTGTGTATGTATGTATGTATGTACTTACTGGTAATGAAACTGAACCCAGGGCTTTCACACTAAGCTGTATTCTGAACCCTTATTAATGTTTTGATTTTGAGATAGGGTCTTGCTAAGTTGCTCACTTGCCCAAGCAAGGTTTGAGTTTTCAACCCTCCTTCCTCAGCAACCCAGAATGCTGGGCTTCCAAGTGTGCATCATCAGCATCCCTTTTATTTTACTCATTGTTTTTTTGTCAGGGTTCAGGATTGAACCTAGGAAGACAAGTGTTTTACCAATGGGCTACATCTCTAGGCAATACCTTTCAATTGAAATAAAGATAACTTTGGTAGACTTTTCAAAGTTTATCTTTTCTATTTAGATATTTTGAATACATATCTAAATTTGTTTACAAGTTGGAACCAGCTTCTCAGAACTGGGAATAGTCTGACATGCTGACAACTCCATCCCCTGACTAATTATGGGATCAGCATCTCACAAGATTTGTGCAATAACAAGAATCTGGCATGATATTTTGTGAGATTAGCCTGGAAAAATAGGCTGGAACTCTTGAATTTCCCAGTTTTTCACTTTTGCTGCCCAGATAGACTTAAGGTTTGTGTGTACAGAAGTTAAGCCCACAGTGAATTCCTCAAATGCTTTTCGGTTTATTGGGCACTGAATGACTTCAATGATTTATTTCCTATTCAGCCCTCTCCTTTTCTATTGTGTGGACTAGATGCTCTGCACAGCCTGTGGAGAACTGACTACCATCAGCATGGTGCATGCTTTCATTTGGTTTTAATTCTGCCACTAGACTTGCATCAGCAGCCTGTGAGTTTGCAAAGGTAGGGGCTCTGGAGCCTGCTGTAACCTACAGACACTTTATTTTTTACATTGTTACATTTTCATGTAAGTATTGCCAGTGTTTTAAAATTTTGAGAGTTCGTGAAAAAACCCAACTTTCTATCTTCTTTCAGGAAAAACAGAAGCTCTGATAATAATGAGGTTTACTTTCCCACCTGGCAACTATCAATTGGAGCTGAGACACTTCTCTTCTCTTTAAAATGAATTATTAATCCACTAATCTTTTTTATTGCCTAACCAACCATGAGGGAAAGTTACTGTTCTCGTCCTTAACTTTAACTCTATTCTTTCTTTCTTTTGGCTCACTTCATGCATTGTTGCTGTCTGCCTGCCTTGCTGACAGGTTTTTAAGTTTGTGCTCTTGGACCATCCCTCTCCCATACATACATTCCCTCTATGTATAATTCACTCATTTGTACATAGGTTTACCCACCAAAGTTTGGCCATAGACAAGTTCATTTGAGCTAAGTTAACCGCTGTTTGTAGCACAGGTAGCCACAGCCCAGATTTGGTGCTCAAAAACCTTGTCTCAAATGGCTTACTTAAAATCTTCATTGCCAGACATCCTGGTCATAGATTCTTTTTGAGGAAATGAGGCAAATGGCTGTGTTATTGGGCTTGGATAACACTGTTTTCTGAAAGGATCAGTGATTTAAAGTCATCTGAGGAGTCTATAAAAAATTTGGTGTTTGGGCCAGTGATTCTGCCACTTGCTTTTGCAAGCCCAAGGTCATGAGTTTGATCCCTGGTACTGCCAAAAATAATAATAATCATAAAAATGAAAAATAAATTGGAGCTTTAGACCTTTCTTGGTGTGGTTGTTATATTTCTCTTATTACTGAGACTCAAAGTTGAAGAGGGAAAGATTTAGTTAGCTCTCAATTTTTAGAGGTTTCAACCCATAGTTGACTAGCTCCAAGGTAGAGTGGTACATGGGAGAGGGGTTTCACAGAATTGAAGAAGTTTGTAGCAGGCAAAGACAGTAAAAGTAACAAGGGGAGTAGACAGGCCTCTTTTTGTTCTTTGTATTGTATCCTGTCTATTGAGATTAGGGTGGTGCCAAACCATTTAGTGGACTCATTTAATAATCACACACCTTTAATCCCAGCACCACAAACTCTAGATTCAGCTTTCTGAAAAAGCTCCACCTATGACTGCATGAAGTTTTGGGAGGACAGCTAAATCCAAACAGTAACACTGGGAGAGTTTAAAGCAGGGCAGCCCAACTGAACTTCTTGGGATGATGGAAACATTCTATTTCTATGTCAAATAGGATAACCACTAGCAAAATATGGATGTTAACACTTAGAATATGGTTAGTGTAACTAGGGAGCTAAATTTTAAATTATCTCTGACTTTACATAGCCACAGAAGACTTACCTTAGTGGACAGTGGGATGCACCTCTGATAGTTTGTCTGACTGCATTTGAAAACCACTAGTTTAAAGCTCAGATGCCAGTTAATTTAATGTTCTTATAGATATTCTTACTCTGTTCTAATGAGAATGTGGCCATCAGAAAAAGATCTTCATTTATTTTGTATTCATAGGCTGTAGGGAGACTTTAAATCTGAAATCCTCCACCTAGACACTACAGCAAGAAAGGAGCCGGGTTGTAGAGCAAGTCAAAATCTGCCTCAGTTTATAGCTTCAGTGAAACAGCCTAAGGAAGTACTTCCTTTGTCAAAGGTGCTAGATGGACAGTGGGCTACTTCCCAGTCTCTTCATCTTCTTACTCTCTTGAAATTCCTGTATGTAGTATAATATTTGTTCAGATTTCCTACCATCTTGATCAGTCCTGCCCTTTTCTACAGCTTCCTTTTCTTTAGGGATCTTTTGTTCATTTCCCCCTCACTATTTCCAGAACTCTGCCATATTCGTGGTCTGGCTTTTGTGAAACACATCTTACACTGTGGACTTTATTAGTCAGGATCTGCTACATAATGGACAACCCTAAATCACAGTGGCTGATTACAACAAGAGGATCTTTTCCTGGGTAGTAGAGTGTAAGCTGTAGTCTGCACATTGCCCACCATAGCCGTTGCCTTCAGAATTTTCAGCAGATCTTCTGTTGTGTGCTGACTGAAGAACACAGAATATATTTGTGGAAGAGGCCCTGGAGGTTCAGCATCTGGGCTGGATGGGACAGATTGACTTCTGCTGGGATTTTCCTGGTAGCACTAGCCTATGTTCTAAGTCTTCCTGGATAGAGTTAAATAACTAGGTGGACTCTGCCCCAGCTGCAGTATTTGTGCCTCCCTTACTATCCTGTGGACTAGTCAATAACAGTGAATGTATCTTGTTTATTTTCCAGTCCCTGCTTTTAGCACAGTAGCTGATACATAGTACAGATACCAAAACTGTCTGTTAAATGATATCAAAATTTTCATTTCTTTCTTTTATAAAAATGAGAATGACTCTGTAGCTAGTACAGTATTTGTAGGTTTGAGATTGTTCTATGTGGTAGTGTGTTTTTTTAAAGTCTAAAAGCAACTTTTCTCTTGATTATCTTCAAATGCCTCATCATAGCCACATTTGCTGTAGGCAGTAGTTTAGTGGTCCATTATATCTGCCACGCTGATTGTCTTAAATAACAGTTTCAGATTTTGACAGGTTGACTCACTTCTTTGAGTTCTGAGACTGAGTGCTCTGCAGTTCTGATTTTTAAGGAAGCAACATCATAATGATTTTGTTTCAGGAAGATTGTGCAAGGCAATCTCTCATATTTGAGAGATGTTTGATTTTCAGTATCATATTCATTAATTTTATGTATTTTTAAAAGTGATGCTGGATTATCTTAATTTTGATGGATTTTTTTTGACAGGCATGATTTCTGTGCCTTGAGGCAGCTAAAATTAGTTCTGCCTCCTGTTGCTAGGCTTTCCTGTTCTTTTGATTGCAGGACTCTCACTTTCAATTGCATAGAGGATATCAAGAGACAAGCTGTTTTAAAAAAAGTTTTACTTCCAATTTAGTCTCTGTCAGAAGATTGCTAAGTATGGTCCACGTAAGTGTGGGCTATGTTGGACTTGTTCTCTGCCTCAAGGTGAAAGGATGAAACTGGTGGTTCTGAGCCTGGAGGAGTAGGCAATAGGCCCAGCTTGGTAGCCAAAGCAGAAGACAGAAGGGATGACTTTTTCTCTTAATTCATACCCTATTGGTAAGAGTAGGGAACCAGACCAAGAAGCAGAACAATCAGACTGCTTTTATTGCTTCATTTGGCACAGAAGTTAAGGGTTTGTTGGGAGATCCAGACTTTTCATACCTTTATAGGCAGATTTGGGATAAGTTTTGCCACTAAACTTTTATAGAGGTATAAACTTTAGAGAATTGGCTCATGAGTGAAGATGGACTTTTGATAGACATTACACAGGAAAAATTTGTGTTCCTTCTCTGCAGGGAGGTGGCCTTTCTCTGCAGAAAGGACCAGAGGTACTGGGCTACCTGTCTTAAGAGTGATAGGAACTAACCGCAGTCCCTCAATCCCATGTACATCATATAAAAATATTTTGTGCATTCAGTGAGGCCTTAGACCCCCAAAAAAGGCTATGCTTTGCTACTGTTGTTTATACCATCTGAAGTGCATTTCAGTCACTTGGGAGATGATTTAAAGAGTGACTTTGGATCAGACATGCTATGTTCTGCTATGGAAAGAGAAGAATATATGCCAAGTCTTGCCCTGGGCAGACACAAAGGGCCAAGCAAGCCGTGTAAGTAAACAGCACATGGGATGATAATAAGCCTACAATGAGAGTAGACAGAGAGAGCATTGCTTTGGGTGCAGAAGGTGGGAAGTTGTGCAGGTTTCACTTGGAGCTCTGCCTGGGCAGGGATTTGAAGGATGAATGGACACTTCAACACTTACTATGGCAGTAAAAGTGGAAGGGCATGGAGTGGTGTATGTGTGTGTGCATCCTTTCTCTGTGTGAGAGTGGGTTTGTTTGTTTTGGAGATGGAAGCAGAGAAGAGGATGTATTATGGGAAGTCTCCCACTGGCAGTTGTGGGGGAGTGGTAAAGAATGAGGGTGGGTTAAAGCCAAGAGGCCTTTTTTTCTGATTGAGGAATTTCAGGCGTTTAAGAAACCTTGTGGGCAAAGTGGTGATCTAGTTTGATTTGCCTGTTTCAGTTGATGGCTCTGGAGAACAGAAATGGGGGAGGTAGAGACTGGAGGTAGAGGAAGTAGTGTAGGTCTGCTGGTGGAGCAGAAGAGAAAATGATCTTTGAAACTTGGGGATCCCTGTGTGTTTTCAGGGAAGTGCAGGTGGGTTTAGGAAAGGAGGCTAAAGCTCTCTCTGAAGTGCAGACTTCAGTGAGTACAACTATCTTGCAGCATGAGGCCTGGGGGCACAGAGATAGGTGAGACAGTTTGTGCTCTTATAGAGCCTCCTACACTGGGACAGGAATGGTAGAAGATTGAGGACGGATAGTAGGCTTGATGAGGACTGTGAGGGCCTTGGAGGTCATTATTATGAGTTCACAGAGATGCCGCTTTCTGCATCATTGTTTGGAATTGATCAGAACCTTGATCCAAGGATGGGATTTGAATGCATCTGTGGAAAAAAATATAACATGTACCAGCCATGTTGGTGGCTTGTAGACCCGTTTTTTTTTTGGTAGTTCAGGCTGGCCCTGAGCTCACTGTGTAGCCCAGGCAAGCCTCAAACTCAGCAATCCTCCTGCCTCTGCCTCTGCCTCCCAAGTGTTGGGATTATAGTCGTGAGCCTCCATGCCTGGCTGGTAGACTTATTTTGATAGAGTCCTATAGCTCTCCCTCCAGACCACTCATTAGTCTTTTCCAGTCTCTTGGTGCTCAGGAGGGTGAGCATTGTTGATTCCCTTTCTTTCTTGCAAGGTCGGCCACTAAGGAGGCCCCAGCAAGAGTCCTTAGATTCTTAGACCATCATTTCCACAAGCTGAGTCCTCTGTACTAACCTCAGTCTTTACTTGGTGCCCTGGGATCCTAGATTGTGGCAAGTTTGTCACCACAGTTATTAATGATCACCATTCCTTGATTTCCTATAACCCTAGCAAACTTTCATAATTTCTTGTTAAATACCTAAGTGTCTATTTTGTATGAAGTATCTATTTCCTGCCAGGATTTGGACTGAAAAACACAGTAGGAAATAAAGTTTTTCTTCACGATCCATAATACACACACACAAATGAACCAGAAAATTCATGAAAATGTACATACTTTTACAGTGAATGATGCCTGCGAGTTTTTTTGCCCAGTTTTGTTTTACTTTTAAAAAAGCAATAGTTGAGGGCCGGAGATTTAGCTCAGTGGTTCCAGCACTTGCCTCATAAGCACAAGGCCCTGAGTTAGATCCTGGTAACCACATACAATGCTGGGCATGGTGACTCACGCCCACCAACAATCAATGGCACATACCACAGTGCCGGACTTGGTGGCTCACGCCTGTAATCCCAGCACTCAGGAGGCAGAGGCAGGAGGATTGCTGAGTTCAAGGCTTGCCTTTGCTACATAGTGAGCTGCGGGCCAGCCTGAACTGCAAAGCAAGACCCTGTCTCAAAAAACAAAAAAACACACAGCACTCGGGAGGCAGAGACAGGAGGATTGCTGAGTTTGAGGCTTGCCTGGGCTACATAGTGAGCTCAGAGCTAGCCTGAACTACAAGTGAGACCCTGTCTCAAAAAAAAAAAAAAAAAACACAAAAAAACAAAAAACAACAACAATGGTTGAAACACACTATATCAGTTTCACTGGCTGTTAATAAAGTTAGGGTCCATACTCAGAAAACTAGTGGAGCCACTTGATGTGTCCAGGTGTTGGTTGCCCGTCAGTATGGGTGACTAAAGATCCCTATGGGTCTGAGGTCTGAATGTTGTGGGTTAAATAAAGTATGAGACCAAAGTGAATTCCTAAAATGAATTTCTTTCTGGATTATAATGGTAGATACCTTATATGTATAATAGAGATTAGATTTGGATTTTGAGATCTGCAAACGGGAGGCATGTGACAAAGAATCATCTTAACCCAGAAGTCCCTGTGGCTTGATACATTTTGGGAAAAACTGAGTTCTTCTTGTCATCTCATATTCCTTCTGTGACAGAGTGGTAGTATTGGTAACTTTAAATATTAGGTCTGGATTACTTCCTTTTGTAGCAAAGAATTGAGGAAATGTGAGATGGGTAAATACTCCTTGTCTCTATTTAAAGGCACATTTATAGAGATTCAGTGGGCTTGAGTTTTGACAGCAGTGTTTGATCAGAAACATTTTCCGAGAATTTTTTAAAAAGTCTTACTGCAGTTTGGAAATTTTTAGTTAAACAAAAAAAAAATTCTGTTACTGTAAGTAGATTTGCATTTCAGATATTTTTCTTTTTTATTCCAATTTTTAATGGGTAAGCAAGGACTGCCTGTGGGAGTGACTACAGATAGCAAATGGGGACCCACATTCTACTGCTGGATCTGATTCTTTGGGCCATCATGACAAAGTACAATGAACTCAGTCCCTTAAAACAAGAGGAATTTATTTTCTCACAGCTGTGGAGTCTTGAGTTCTGAAGTCCAAGTGTTAGCTGAGACATACTCCTTCTAGACCCTCTAGGCCAAGTTCCTTTTCAGACGGGTTGATTCCTTAGGTGAGGTAGTGTTGCTACTGTTTTGCCTGTCTTCAGGAACCATCTGCCCTCTGTGTATCTTTGTCCATTCACCTCTGACAAGCATACTGGTCCTGCTGGAATGGAGCATACTTTATGATCTTCTTTTTCTAACTTGTATAGCTTATGTGTATTTCAATTTTTTAAAATATTTGAATCTTTATAGACACATTTTATACACACATCATAATCACACTCCACACTGAGAATTTGTACCAGTATATGACACAATTTAATTCTCATTTTTCCCATTTCCCTACCCACCCTACAACCCCCAACCCCTATATACATAAGCTTTGTTTCCTTTTTTACCATCACATTTTTTCTTTCCCCTCATTACTTACCCCTACCCCCTTTTCCCTTTGAATGTTTTTTTTTTTTT
>PVIC010006843.1:0-52923 GCA_004025085.1 Thryonomys swinderianus
GGATCATGGAAGTGCTCTGTTTATCAGTGTTTTGATTCATCTATTGTTCAGTTGAATAGATGAATGTTCTGCAGAAGGGGTAGTCTGGACAGAAGTGGGTCACTGAAATATATCCCCGGCAGGGATGCCTCTCTCTCCCCAGCTTCTCTACTCTGTCTCTCCTTCCTGGCTACCCTGGGGTGAGTGACACTCCTCTCCCAGGCCCTTCTGTCACCAAGCCAGGCAACAATGGACTGAAAATGGGAGCCAGAATAAAGCTCTCCTTTAAGTTGTGGGTGTTGAATATTGTCTCCCATTGACTAGAAATTCACTAAGAGAGCCCACAAATTTGATACAGTTTAAGAATAAGGATAATGCTGTGCATTGCCTAGGGTTTGGAGAAATGAGCAAACTTTTATAAAGTTAGTATGGTTTTTAAAGTTGTAGAGCAACTGAATAACAACTGTCAAAATATACTGAAATGCAAGTAGCTTTAGACCAAGAAATTACAAGAATTACTAAGCAAGGTATTAGAGATGTGTATAAAGATACATGTCCTGAGGGACTGAAGATAAAGATCAGTGTTTCTGGTGCCTGCCTAGCAAATGCAAGCTTCCTGGTTCGATTCCCCCATTATCACATACAACAATACCAGGCATGGTGACTCATACCCACCAGCAATAGGTAGAATACACCACAAAGCCAGTTTGGTGGCTCAGTCCTGTAATCCCAGCATTGGAGAAGCAGAGGCAGGGGGATTGCTGAGTTCCAGGTTTGTCTGGGCTACATAGTGAGCTCAAGGCCAGCCTGAACTACACAGGGAAACACTGTCTCAAAAAAAAAAAAAAAAAGAAGATATATGAGATTTTTCTTGTAAAGTTATTTATAAGAAAGCTTTTTTTGAATTATTCAATAAACTTTATTGGTACAATATATACATAGCTCACAATCACACAAAACATTGGGGAATTGGTACCAATATGCGACACAGGTCAATTCTCATTTTTACCCACATCCCTGTCCACCCCCTGAGATAGGGTCTTGCTTTGTAGTTCAGGCTGGCCCTGAGCTCACTGTGTAGCCCAGGCAAGCCTTGAACTCAGCATTCTTCCTGTCTCTCCCTCCCCAGTGCTGGGATTACAGGCATGAGCCACCACACCAGGCACTGTGGTATGTCGTATTGATGGCTGGTGGGGGTGAGTCACCACACCCAACATTGTATGTGGTTACCAGGATCGACCTGAGGACCTTGCATTTGTGAGGCAGGCGCCGGAACCACTGAGCTAAATCTCCGGCCCTATACATACTCTTTTATTTTTTTCCAAATCATATTTATTCCTTCCCCTCATTATGTTCCCACACCATATTCCTTTTGGATATTTCCCATTCTACAAAAAGTAACATACATTCTAGAGCTCCTTTACATCTACAGGTGTTTATATCAAAGAAAAGATCTGGTATTTGCATATCTGTGTTCTATTTATTTCACTTATTAGTGTGTCCTCCAGGTGTCTCCATTTGCACATAAATGAATCAATCTTGTCATTCTTTATGGCAGAATAATACACCACTTAAAAAAAAAACACACATCTTCTTTATCCAGTCTCCAGTTGATGGGCATTTGGATTATTTACAAGATTGGGCTATCATGAACTGAGCTGCTATGACAAGGGTGTACATCTGTCTTTCCAATGTGATTTTAAAAATTCCTTTGTGTATATTCTTAGTAGGGGGATAGCAGGGTCAAATGGGACCTCCAATCCTAGTTTTCTGAGGAATCTCCACATTGAACTCCACAGTGGTTGCACAAGTCTACAATCCCACCAACAGTGGAGAAGGGTTTTCTCCCCACAGCCTCACCAGCATTTATTGTTGGTTGATTTTGCAATAGCAGCCATTCTTTGTGGAGTGAGATTGAATCTCAGTGTTGTTTTCATTTGCGTCTCTTGAAGGACCAGTGATGTTGAACATTTCTTCATATGCTTCTTGGCTGCTTTGACTTCTGCCTCTGAGAAATGTCTGTTCATTTCAGTGCCCATTTTTGAATTGGGTCTTTAAACTTGGGGAGATTGATTTGTTTAAGTTCCATGTATAATGTAGATAATAGCTCTTTGTCTGACAAACAGCTAGTGAAGACTTTTTTTCCCCATGTTGTTGGTTGTCTTTTAGTGGTGCCAGTGACTTCTTTGCTGTGCAGAAGCTTTTTAGTAGGATGAGATCCCATTTGTTGATTCTTTCTGCTAGTTCTTGTGCTATAGAGGTTTTATTCATGAAGTCTCTGCCTAAGCCAATGTCTCCAAGAGTTTTATATAACCTGTTTTCTAGCAGGTTAATAGTTTCTGTTTTAATGTTTAAGTCTCAAATCCATTGTGAATTTGGTTTTGTACATGGTGAAAGAGATAGGTCTCACTTTAGTTTTTGGCAGGTTAAAGCCCAGTTTTTCCAGCACCATTTGTTAAAGAGGCTGTCTTTCCTCCATTGGGGATGTTTGGCTCCTTTGTCAGAGATAAGGTGTCTTAGTGCACCTGGGGTTATGTCTGGATCTTCCAATCTATTCCACTGGTCCTTGGGTCTCTTACTTTGCCAGTATCATACAGTAGTTTTTTTTTTTTTTTTGAGACAGGGTTTTGCGTTGTAGTTCAGGCTGGTCCTCAGCTCACTATGTAGCCCAGGCAAGCCTCACACTTAGCATTCCTCCTGTCTCTATCTCCCAAGTACTGGGATTACAGGTGTGAACCACCATGCCTGGCACTGTGGCATGTGGTATTGATGGCTTGTGGGCGTGAGTCACCATGCCCAGCATTATATGTGGTTACTGGGATTGAACTCAGGGCCTTGCACTTGTGAGGCAGGCGCTGGAACCACTGAGCTAAATCTCCAACCCCCATACAGTTTTTAATCACAGTGGCTTTATAGTAGAGTTTTAAGTTGGGGATTGTAATACCCCCTGCCATGTTGTGGTTGCTTAGAATTGTTTTTGCTATTCTTGGTCTCTTGTGGTTCCAGATTAATTTTTGGATTATTTTCTCTAGCTCTGTGAAGTATAGTGTTGGAATTTCAATTGAAATTGCATGAATCTGTATGGTAGTTGTGGAAGTATAGCCATTTTGACAATCTTGGTTCTCCCTACCCAGGAACAAGGGATGTCTTTCCACTTTCTGATATCCTTTTCTATCTCATTTTTCAGAGTCCTGTAGTTTTCAGAGTAGAGGTCTTTCACCACCTTTGTTAGATTGATTCCTAGATATTTCATTTTTCTAGGTGCTATTGTGAAAGGGATTGACTCCCCAATTTCTCTTTCAGTGAGTCTGTTGTTTGTGTAGACAAAGGCTGTTGATTTTTGAGTGCTGACCTTGTATCCAGCAACCCTACTAAATTTGGTAGTTAAGTCTAGTAGTCTTTTGGTTACATTTTTAGGATCCTCTAGCTAGAGTATCATATCATTGGCAAATAATGACAGTTTAACTTCTTCCTTTCCTACCTTTATTCCTTTTATATCTTTGTCTTGCCTGATTGCTATGGCTAATGTTTTCAGTACTATATTGAATAAGAGTGGTGACAGCAGGCATCCTTGTCTCATTCATGATCTTAGTGTAAATGGTTCCAGTTTTTGCCCATTAAGTATGATGCTGGCTGTTGGTTTCTCATAAATAGCTTGTATCAATTTGAGGAAAAGTCCATGTGTTCTGATTCTCTGAGTGTTTTGATCATGAATGGGTGTTGGATATTGTCAAATGCTTTTTCTGCGTCTTTTGAGATGATCATGTGGCTTTTGTCCTTGAGTCTGTTAATATAGTGTATTATGTTGATTGATTTACACATGTTAAACCAGCCTTGCATCCCTGGGATAAATCCCACTTGATCAGGGTGTATGATTTTCTTGATAACTCTCTGTATTCTGTTTGCTAGTATTTTATTGAGGATTTTTGCATCAATTTTCATTAGAGAGATTAGCCTGTAGTTTTCTTTTTTGGTGGGATCTTTCTCTGCCTTTGGAATCAAGGTAATGGTTGCTTCAAGGAATGATTTGGGGAGTACTGCTTCCCTTTTGATTTCATTAAAAAGATTGAGAAGTACTGGCATGAAGTCTTCTTTAAAAGTTTTGTAGAATTCAGCAGTGAAGCCTTCAGGACTGGGGCTTTTCTTTGTTGGTATTTTTTTTTTTAGATTTTTCAACTTCACAGATTGATATCAGGTTGTTCAACATGTTTATATCCTCTTCATTCAGCTTTGGAAGTTCATATGTGTCTAGGAATCTATCCATTTCTTCCAGATTTTCAATCTTTTTGGAGTACAGATTTGCAAAGTATGTGTTTATTATCATTTGGACTACTTCTGGATCTGTGCTGATTTCCCCTTTTCATTCCTTACAGCATGGATTTGAGCCTTTGGAAGTTCATATGTGTCTAGGAATCTATCCATTTCTTCTAGATTTTCAATCTTTTTGGAGTACAAATTTGCAAAGTATGTGTTTACTATCGTTTGAACTTCCTCTGGATCTGTGCTGATTTCCCCATTTTCATTCCTTATAGCATGGATTTGAGCCTTTTTCTTCCTTTGTTTGATAAGGTTGGCTAAGGGTCTGTTGATTTTATTTATCCTTTCAAAGAACCAACTCTGATTCATTGATTCTTTGTATTGTTCTCTTTGTCACCATTGCATTAATTTCTGCTCTGAACCTAATAATTTCCTCCCTAGTACGAGCCCTGGGTTTGTCTTGTTCTTCTTTTTCTAATTGTCTGAGGTTCATCATTAGATTGTTTATTTCAGTTTGCTCTATTTCCCAAGTGGAGGAATTCATCGCTATGAATTTCCCTCGTAGAACTACTTTCATTGTGTCCCATAAGTTCTTTTATGTTGTATTGGGGTTGTCGTTTAGGTGTAGAAACTGTTTAATTTCTTCTTTAATTTCTTTTGGTGCCCATTGGTTGGTCAACAGAGTGTTGTTCAATTTCCATGTGTTCGTGAGGATCTTGGAATTTCTTCTTCTATTCAGCTCCAGTTTCAGGGCACTATGGTCTGTTAGTATTCAGGGGATAATTTCAATTCCTTTGCCTTTACTTAAGCCTGTTCTATGAACTAGAATGTGATCTGTTTTGGAGAATGATCCATGAGCAGCTGAGAAGAAGGTATACTCTGGCTTTGTAGGGTGAAATATTCTGTAGGCATCTATTAAGTCCATTGGCTCAAAAGTTTCATTTAGCTCAAGTATTTCCTTATTGATTCTTTGTTCAGTTGATCTATCAATTTGTGACAGTGGAGTATTAAAGTCCCCTACTACTATTGTATTGATGGTTATCTGGCTTTTCATGTCCACTAATATTTGTTTTATGTACTTGGGCACATTAGAGCTTGGTGTATAAATATTTATGATTGTTATTTGTTTCTCTTGGATCATTCCCTGTACTAGAATATAGTGACCTCCTTTATCTCTTTTAATGAGTTTGGGTTCGAAATCTATTTTATCTGCAAACAAGACAGCCACTCCTGCTGTTTTGCAGTTTCCTGTGGCATGGAGGATTGTTTTCCAACCTTTTATTTTCAGTCTATGAGTTTCCTTCTGAGTTAGGTGTGTTTCCTGTATGCAGCAGATTGTAGGATCTTGCTTCTTGATCCAGTCTGCTAGTCTGTGCCTTTTAATTGGCCCATTGAGCCCACTGACATTAATGGTTATGACTGATATGGACATATTCAGAGCTGGCAGGTTTCCCTGTTCTTGGTTCTTTTCTTCCTTGCTTTTCCCCTTTTCTATTTAGTTTCTTGTTTCCCCAGTGAGTTCACTCTCCTGGGTCTCATGGGTATGGAATTTTCTGTGTTTTTTTCCAAGATGTTCTTTAGGATGTTTTGGAGTGCAGGTTTTGTATTTGTGAAGTTTTTCAGGTGTTCTTTATCATGGAAGTATCTTATTTCCCCATCTATTCTGAAAGATAGTTTTTGCAGGATATAGCAGTCTAGGCTGGAGGTTGTTTTCCTGCAATGCTTGAAATACTTCCCTCTATGCTCTCCTTGCATTGAGTGTTTGTGTTGAAAAGTCTGCTGTGATCCTAATGGGCTTCCCTTTGTAGGTGATTTTCTTCCTTTCTCTCACTGCTTTCAGTATTTCATTCTTGTGTTGTGTATCTGGAACCTTGATAATTATATGTCTAGGTGTAGATATTTTTATGTCATGGCATTTTGGAGTCCTATAGGCCTCTTTTATCTGCATGTCCATTTCTTTTCCTGTGAAGTTTTCTGCCATTATCTCTGACAACAGTTTTTTAAAATGCCTTTTGCACTGTCTCCTGCTTCCTCAGTGACTCCAATCAGTCTTATGTTATTTTTCTTTGAGTCATCTAGACCTGTTGGATTGATTTCTCATGGTCCCTTGCCCTTTTCCAAAGATTATGTCTTTACTGTTCATTGGTTGCTATGCTGTCCTCTAGACTGAGATTCGGCTCTCTGCTTCATTCATCCTATTTCACAAGCTTTCATCCTCCTTCATCATTCCTGGAGCTCTGCTTGAAGCTGTTTAAAAGGTTCCATTGCCTCTGCTATCTTGGATTCTATCATGTCACCAATCTCTTCTTTTTTTTTTTTTTCTTTTTGAGACAGGGTCTCCCTTTGTAGTTCAGGCTGGCCCTGAGCTCACTATGGTGCCCAGGCAAGCTGCCGTGAACTCAGCAATCCTCCTGTCTCTGCCTCCTGAGTGCTGGGAACCAATCTCTTCTTTAAAAATGTTTTTCACTCTGGACACTGTTTTGATCTCAGTGATGAGTTCTGATTTCCATTTTACTAGATCTGCTTTAGTTACCATCTCAAAGAGCCCTGGTGTTTGAGTTTCAGCTTGCTCTATTTCCCTTTTCTCTGAATTTCCTTGTGGTGGTGATCTTTGTGTCTGTTTTTTTTGTATATTTTCTCATTTCTACTCGTTTGTTGTTAAATGCTATTTGTTTAATTTTTTGCCTGATGACAGGGCAATGTTTGTTGCAGGTCTCTTTCTTTCTATTATCTGGGGCCCTTTGGAAGTGGCACCTTCCTGGGTTGTCCTCCTTGAATTTGTGATGATCCTTGAGATTTCTCAGTTCTGACACATCATGGAAGATATTTGAACAGAACAATCACATCATCTTTCTTACCAAAATACAGTGAGTGCCAATATCAGTATTAAACACAGTAAATAAAATGAAAAGTTTTGTTAATTTTTATTCTGAAGACTTTGAGCTCATGAGTTACCTCTATGTCCATATGCCAAAATTTAGAATTAATCAGCAATGTGCATATATGTAGATCATAAACGTACCCCCAGAATCCTTTGGAAATAAGAGATCACTGGGGAATCAGGGAGGTAGGGTGACAGAAGAAGAATGAAATAGGCTTAGCAGATTTATAAAAATCTCCTAGACTTGAGAGCCTCATGTATACCAGTGGGTAACGGAGGATAAGAGGGCATATATAAAACCATACCAACTGTATGCTGTAAGACTGCTGGGGACTTTGCACACCTTCTTATAATAGTACAGGAAAAGAGATAGGGCAGCCTAAGAGTCTTTTACTTCTGGGTATTGCTTCTGACAGGAAGATAGGAGAGGGTGTGGAGACAAGAGGTGAATAGAGGGATCTAGGAGTAGCTGGCAAAATAGAAGGTAGATTCCCTTGTTTTTATTTATTTATTTATTTTATCTCACCTGGTCTCTCAGCACGGCTCAGGTGCGGAGGGATGCAGGAAATGGCTCCGGGCTCTTCTCGGGTCTGTGTCCTCACAACTTAGCTCCGGGGTGGAGGGGGGACCAGCAGCGGGCTGCAAACCTCCGCACTGGTAATGGCGCCTGGCCTCTGCGACCTGAGTCCTATCAATGCAACTCCGGGGTGGAGTGGGGACCGGCCGATGGGCCGCAATCCTCCACACTGGTCATTTCTAAGAAAGCTTTTAAAAATTAAATATGATATTATATTAGTTAAGTAAATTTGTATATCTATATTATGTTGACACTTGCACAAGAGTATGTGATATGAGAAAATGCTCACTATTCCTAGTTAGTATTTTTAAATGAAAAAGGAACCAATGTAACAATATACAGAGTGATCCCAAACTACTGTACTGAAATCCATTTGTGGGGTAAAAGAAACCCACTAAAATGCTCCCTGTAATTTAACTTGTCTTTATTGTTGTTATTTCTTAATTTTTCTCATTTCTCCCGTTTTTGCCCTTTCTTCACTTTTTTCTTGCTACTCTTCTTTGTTGTTAAAAAAATTGGAATAAGCAAAAGATCACTCAGGAATTCTCTAGAGGACAAGCTCATTATTTAGAAGCACCTATCTGAGCTATCTGATTTTAGTTTTTCAATGTCTTTGAGTTATTTTACAACTCTAAAAAGTGTAGATACCTGAGAGTAATACAAATTTTTTTTTTTGGTTTTAGACATGCAAATTAATTCAGCTTAGTACAGGTTCATTTGTCAATTTCCTCTTGCATGGACAAAACCAGTTTTGAGCTCAGTTATAAGTTTTTCTTTCTATATTCCTTTCTTTTATATTAATGTGTGCTTGTTCAATGTTTCTTTTGTACTGGTTATAACATCTTTTCTTGTTTCCTCACTTAATCAATAGGCTAAATAAAACTTTGACAAGCATTCATTACATATCAGCATGAGAGTCAAGATTTTACTTTTTTTGAAATAGCCCTTAACATTGACTTCCTACTTTTTATAAATTGACTATGAATTACCCTTTTGTTAGGAAAGCAAAACAAAAGCAAATGTGATTTTAAAGAATGCATTGTACTACTGCACTATATTTTACAATGTCAAAGTACAATTTTAATAAGATATATCACACAAAAGTTTTTAATATTTCTACAAATAAATTTAAACACTGATTAAAAGCATAGCATTTTCAGACTGTATTGGGAACATATCAAAAAATGAGTAAGACTATGAACATAATGTTAAACATCTTATAAGACCTACTGTATTTGCATTACATATCAAAACATCTACTCTTTTAACATTAAGTACCTTATAATATGAACTCTGAAAATACCTGCATTTTCAAAGTAGCTTCAGCCATCTGTGGCTTGATGCTCTTGTAGCAGACATGGTGCATGCTGAGAAAGAACAGGAAAGATGATGGCTTATAGAATGGGCACTAGCATGTTCATATTCACAAAAGGCTATTTGCCTTCAGAGTTTAGCTATCAAAATATAGTCTAAAGTAAAATAAAGAGATTGCTCAGGCAGTAATTAAAAACAAAGAACAAGATATGTATTCTGAGTGGGCAAGACAAATCAATTTCAATACACATAAACTATAAGACAGACTAAGCCAGAGAAAATACTGAACCTGGCTATTGCAGGATTTCTTCCAATAATACATGCTCTTTTAAGTGTACAAAATTATGTTTCTTTTTCATCAAAGTCTATAGTATGCAATGAGAATATGAGGGAAATATTTTTGTCAGATATTTTAAAGACCATCCCCAGGAAAAATTTTACCTAAGTTCATTTAGCTTCTTCTTTTCTAGTCTTTAAAATAGGATAAGGGGATCTTTGTGGATTGGCCAGAAACTTAGAACCATTGGATTGAACAAGAAAAGATACGTCAGAAAGGGGATACAGGACTCTGCCTCTGTCAAGGTAACCAGGTAGACTCCACAGTAACATTGCTGGGGAACTCCTATGGAGGAATTGTTCATTCTTAGGGGAAAGCACTGTTTCTTTTCCTTGGTCATAGCTACTTAGGTCCAGATTGCTTCTGTCCAATTTCCAACCACCATTCATCTTCATTTGTAAGGGCAAAAGCAATAATGCATCCCAGGCAGCATCATACTTTTACAACTAATAGAACACATTCTATAGATCTCATGGAATCCTAGGCAGATGCTGTGGTTTTGATGAGTCTCCCAAAACACATACATTGGAAACTTAATTCCTAGTGCAACACTGTTGGGAGCTAGGCCCTAATGGAAGGTGCTCAAGTCATGAGTGTTCCTTCCACAAGTGTGGATTCATGCCTATCATAAGGGGCTTGAGGCTGCAAACCCACTTCCTCTCATTCTCTCTCTGCCTTTCCTCCTTGGAATAATGATGTAAGGAGGCCCTTTCCAGATGCTGGTCTCTTGGTATCAGATTTCTAAGTCTCTAGGATCCTGTGCCAGTAATATCTGTCCATTATTAATTGCTGTTCTGTTAATAGCCATTCAAAACAGACTAAGACAAGAGGAGACTAAAACTGAGCAAAGGTGGGGTTTTATTTTTTTTTTGGGGGGGGAGACAGGGTGTCTCGCTTTGTAGTTCAGGCTGGCCCTGAGCTCACTATGTAGCCAGGGCAAACCTCGAACTCAGCAATCCTCCTGCCTCTGCCTTCCAAGTGCTGGGATTACAGGTGTGAGCCACCACCCCCTGTATTGTTGTTGTATGTGGTTACTGGGGATCGAACCAGGGACCTTGCGCTTTCTAGGCAGGCGCTGGAACCTCTAAGCTAAATTTCTGGCCCCAGTTTTAATATTTTTACATAATTAGATTTTTATAGATGGCTTTTTATATGTTTAGATAAATTAATATACATGGCTTTTTCTCCTGAAGGCCCATACGTATCTATGTCTCCTTTACTCAGCAAAGTCTAGAAATAAGTGACTTCCAAATGTGACAATTATATATTTTGCTTCCCAAAGATACATTTTCTGATGTAGCTGATTTGAAGCACAAATTCTTTGAAGAACCTATCTGGGACTTCATATGGTCTTTGGTTTTGATAGTGTCTAGTATCCTACATCTTACTCATTTATAACATCAGGTAGAAACAAATCTCTTTCAATTTTTCCATCCCTAACAGTCAGCTTTTAAATCACTGAAGTCACTAAAATAAACATAAAATGTATTCCAAGCATCAAGAATTTCAGAAACTCCTGTTAATGCTCTTGAAGTCATCCATCATCACATCTTGTTGATTAACTTTAATCTGAATTGTAAGAGACACCACCTATCTCACCTTTCTCCTTTGTTCAAACAAGTAAACTTTCTATTTAACACTTTTCTTTTGAAATGTGAATTCTTACATTTTTGCTTTCTTCTTTTCAATATTTCTCTTTGTCCTACTTATTCTTCTAGAGTTTTGAAGTAATATCCTAGTTATCACTAGGACATTTAATTGTCTTTAAATGTTTGTTTTCTATGAAAAATTCTTATTTTAAAAATGCAGGAAAACAGAAAATTATTGGAAGATGAGAGAAAGGGAGAAATTGTCTCGTTCTTAACAACTGTGAACATTTTTATATACATTTTTGTGAGTTTTTCTCCCTAAACTAATATTTTCTCTATGTAGATTTGTGTTATAAAAAAAGAATTACAAAGTAAGATTTGTTTTTTACTTACCTCATCCTCTACCTCTGTCTGGGACGCCTCCACCTTTCCCCATATGTTTCCCATTATTAGTCCATTGAAGACTAGTGAGAGAAAAGGAATACTGGGAGCATACTAACTCTGCATGTTACTCATATGTTCATAGTTATGGTAAAATACCTGAGAATAACCGGTAGAAGAAAAGGTTTATTGTGTCTCATAGTTTGAGTTTATAGTCAGCTGACTCTGTGACTTGCGGTGAGGAAGAAATATCATGGCAGATAGTTCTGGCTGAGGAAACTTCTCACTTCATGCCTCCCCTGACCCAGGAGAGGGAGAGAGAGAACATATGGGTCATATGAGGCCAGGGTCCTAATTACTATTTAAAGCCATACCCTCATGACCTTCCTCCTATAAGGTCTTACTTCCTAATAGCACATTCTGTGATGAACTCATCAATGGATCAGTCCAGTAGTGAGGTTGGCACTCTCATGATGAAATCACTCCTTCAGGATCCCTCTCAAAACTCTGCTGGAGCCGGGCGTGGTGGCTCACATCTGTAATCCCAGCACTCAGGAGGCAGAGACAGGAGGATTGCTGAGTTCGAAGCTTGCCTGGCTACATAGTGAGCTCAGAGCCAGCCTGAACTACAAAGCGAGACCCTGTCTCAAAAAAAAAAAAAAAAAACCCAAAAAAATTTTGCTGGAGATCAAGTCTTTAGTACATGAGTTTTCCCATTTCATATTTAAATTACAACACTCTGAAAGTCAATGCATGGCTACCTGGATGCCCTAAATTGATTCAGAGCATTTTGTTTTTATTGTCACTTTGACTTTGGAGAAGAGCCAGTGTTGCTGAATCAGGTGGATGAAGACATATTGTACTGCTTTTCTAAGCCTCCCTCTTCCTTGGATAGCATGCAACAGTGGCATGCATTCACTGTAGCTTTGATTATACTTTATAAAGACTCTCAGGAAAGAGGACTTCCAGAACTACTTCAGTAAGTGGTGTGGAAGATGAGATAAGTGTATTTAAGTGGACTGGAAGTTCTTTTAGGGAATTAATGGCAACATGTGTTTTAATATAATAATTTGTTTTTTATTTAAACACACACTGTATTTTTTTATCATCCCTTCTACTAGGTAATTATCTGCCTGTGTAGAAAGATTTATCTTCTGCTTTGTAAATTCTTTGAATTCTTACTTAAAAAATGTTAAATATATATATTTTTGAGACAGGGTCTCTCTCTGGAGTTCAGGCTGGCTCTGAGCTCACTATGTAACCCAGACAAAACTGGAACTCAACAGTCCTCCTGCCACTGCCTCCCAAGTGCTGGGGTTACAGGCATGAGCCACCATGCTTGTCTGGCATTGTGGTATATGGTACTGATTGCCAGTGGGCATGAGTCACCATGCTTGGTATTCTTGTATGTGGTTACTGGTGATTGAACTCAGGACCTTGCACTTGCCAGGCAGGTGATGGAACCCCTGAACTAAATCTCTGGCCCATGAATTCTTACTTTTACCTTTATGGAAGTAAAACTGAATATTCATTTCAGGAGAGAAGTAGATCCAATTTTAGAAGTATAATAAAGTCATGCCTGGGTGACATTGGTGAAATTCTTTTTCTCTTCTATAACTTGGTTTCCTTGTCTGTTCAGGAATGACAGACAGGAGGTCTTTTTTTCCTTAACCTATGCTGCATGGAGGGATTTGAGGCTTCTCAAAGTAGTGTGCAATTTTTAATATTTGTAATATCTAAATGGATTGTCTAAAGATTCCATTAAAATCTAAAGAAATCCATATAGTCACAGCTTGAGACTTACTGGATTTAATATCCAATCTTCCCCTTTGCTCCAACATTCTATCCAATCTTTGTTGTGGGAACTGGGGCACTGGATGCGATTTATGCTAACATCACAGTTGATATATTAGGTCAGTTCAGATTTGCAGCAACAATTTAGAGATTAAAATAAATTTTACTTTCGAGTTTCCCTTGAAAACGTACTTCTCTCTCCTCCTAATCTCTTACTGCCTATGGATTTTCAGTTTTGGTTTTGAGGAGTTGTCTGAGGGCTGGAGGAGAATTAAGGCCTCTTTGACCTCTTCTGTGAGCACAAAGGAGAAAGGCGGTACTCTAGGGAGACTGCATATAAGGTGAAAGTTAAGACTTAGATCAAATTGTTTACCAGAGAATGTACTAATGAATATTGGATACCAGATGACTCTTATGTTACTTTGATTTCACATGTCTGTGTTTGGGTGAATAAACGCAAGTCACAGGCTCAGGGCTCCTCTCCCTGCTAGACGTAAGAGCGCTTTGGTTCCCCGCCTGTTGACTGACTACATATCTCCCTATTATTCATCCTCGTTCACCCTCAGGTACCAGAGTAAAGATGGTCGGGTCTTTGGCTACAGATGGGCCCAGGGACCTGAGGTCACCTATAGCAGTGGGTTTGCTCTACTTTTTTTTTTTTTTTTGACTACGAATGATTACACACATGCTCAGTCTCAGTTCTGATGAACTAAAAAAATAGGACTAAAAATGGATGCAGCATCATATGCTATGGACTGGAATATAATAATTGTAATTACTGCTCACAAAGTATGTGTATGTTGAAAGCTGCATAAATGAGAACAGCTGCTTTGCATCTTACTGGAACAGCACAGTAAATATAAACAAACAACAAACACACCAATGATGAAAAATAGCCCTAGTCTTTGGGGCCATGTAGCAAATGCTTTCTGACTCCATATATACAACTGTTCATTCTGAAAAATAAATGAATCCATTTCCTTTTAACTCATTCTTCCCAATGGAAAATGTAATCAATGGTAAGTATATTTATTTGCGCAAAATTGTATGCCTCATTGGCAGCTTCAAAGTGAATTTTCCAAAATTCAAAAGAAAAACTCTCCAACATAGATCGCAAAATTTAAAGTCCCTTCCTACCAATGTTTATCATACACTGGCACTGTGTCAAAGACAAATGTTTATGTTTCTTCACTGATATGAAAAACATGTCTAGCCATTTATTTTTCTAATATTCAGTGTTTGTATCAATTTACCTTTCTTGAAATGAAAGGAAGGAGAACTCCAGGTTTTATATTAAGAAAGAAATTTCATAGATGGATGGATTTCAGTGCCAAGGAAGAAAAGTTTTATGAGCTCAAGAAGGACAATTGTCCACTCTGCTGATGAATTGTACAATCTAGCCCATTATGTTAACAAATAGAGTTTCTAACCTGGACAGGTACAACTAATTCTGTAACCTCTGTACATGTCAAATTGATTCATATTTTAATTCTTCTTTAAATACTTTCTCCCTCAAACTCTATGAGGACAAGTGTTTTGTCTACCTTGTTTACTTTCCAAATATCAGCACAGTGCCTGGCGTAAACAGAAATCTTCATAGCACTTATTTTAATCAGTAAGTAGATGGATGGCTGGAGAAATGAGTTAGTGAATGAAGATGCCAGGAGATATTGAAAGTCAAAACCTTCCAGTGACTTCTTTAACTTTTGTATTGTATGCATGTAGATTTTTATGATATTAAATTTTTGAAAGTCATGTACATGCTCTTTGTCAGTAGCTGCAATAAAATACACTTTTCTTTACACATAGAGTAACAGGCAAATGTTGTAGGGTTTTAACAGCTGGACATGACTGATACAGGAAGTTTTGGTTCAGGCTGCCTTCTGCTTCACTTAAGGATGGATCCAGGACTATGAAGGGCTTGTCTGTATCTGAAGGATACTGGCCAATACAAGTAAGACTTGAAGTAGGCAAAGATTGACAGTTCAATCAACCTGTCAAGAACCTAGTACTGAGTCTTGGTTTCAAGAACTCTCATTCATCTCTAAAGAAGCTATAAATGCTGTTGTTAGCAATAAGACAAATGCAAATATATCTGTTTTGCAACCCAACATTATTCTATTAATTGAAAGCTTTCTCTTCCGCCTTCTTCCCAGTTGAGTGTTCAGGTGGCACTTCTCAAATAAACAAGAACAATTTAATCTGGTCTTAATCAGGAGACAGTTACATTCAAAAGGATGATTACAAAGAGTAGGACAGAAAGCACTATTGCAATATAAGAAGAAGGCTATTATAATAGGTAGAGGGAGACTATTACAATGGAGTGAGCGCTGTGATAATTTGGTCTGCAGTGATCTCGAGGAATTAGATAAAAATGGTTTTCTCATGTAGAGAGGAGCACAAATCTAGGAAGAGGTAGGTGTGAGGAAGTGGTTGAAATGGTGTCTTGATAAGATAGTGGATGAAAGAGTGTTTTATCTTAAATCCAGGCTGTTCTCAGGGACCTGCAGAAGGAGAGGTTTGGAAACAATGTATCCAATTAACAACTGAGAGATAATAGTTCAGTTACTCATTTATGAGTTTAAAAAAAGAGAAGTTGAGAAGTCAGTGTCTGGCTTTGTTTTAGTAAACAAGGGGGCAGACATTTGTAAGTCTCATCTAAGTCCTCTATGGGAGGTTCGTTTTATGCAGTAGGCCCCTTTGAAGATTACAACAGGGTGATTCTTTATCTCTCCTTCTTTTTCAGAATTAAACTGTGTGAATAACATTTTGATACTGCCAGGCTCAACTCTGGAGCAAGTTTTTCCCCTGTTAAGAAGTCAGTCCTTCCTAGAAAGGTGTGGGAGTTACTTCTAATCCTGTGTGAATGTACCAAATGCCCTCTCTGCTGCATGTACTCTCAGTAAGGAAATTCAGTTCGTGGGCTAAATATATTGAGGAAATTCAGAATCTTGACATCTTGAATACTAAATATCTCAATAACTAAGTGTTAAAAATCTCTCCATCACGTTATTACAAGGTGTTGCCTCAGCCAAGGTCAAACAGCACAGTAATAAAAATTATTCTTGTAGAGATCTGAGGATGAGTGAAAAGCAAGGATGTGATAGTTGGAAGTAAACAACCACCAGGAAGTAGAGTAGCAATTATTTTTTTCCTGAATGCATTTAAAAAAGAAAGGTATGTTTAATGCCAGGCCAGTGGCCTGGGAGACAAGAGAGGCCAGCTCAAATACAAATATACTGTTTCTGATGAAGAAAACACTTTTTTATTCATATAAAGTATTTATTAGGTATTGGATTTTATAAACAGTTTGGTCCTGGGGTCTTTATTTTAAAAAGGTTATTCGGAATGCATTACCAAGTGTCCTGTGGAATATTTCACATAAAGGGAAGCAGAAAATGTATAAATGTAAACAGGCTAATTGTATGCAGATATAAATTATGGATGTTGGTCTTATGAAAAAGCATTGCTGATTTGCAGGGGTCTTACTCAGCAGCTCTGTGTCTTGTCTAAGGGGATATTTAGTATGGCTGTGATGTGCAGAATTTAAAACAAAACTTTGAATTCTGGAGAAGAAAATATAGCCCAACTGTGCGAAGACCACACTGTTGGGAGGAGGAGGTTTTTATCTCATTTTATTGCTGTTGGCATCAGCACTCATTAGCTCTGTTATCCCCACACGTGCTTGTCTCCAGGTGCTACGTGAACAAAGGTTCGGTAAGGGCTGAGGATAGTCTGTGATGCTTCTTCACAATCACTGCAGGTGACACTGTCCACGCTGGTCTACACCATGTTCCTCATGCAAGTGGACATGTTGTATTCACAGCTATAGTTAAGGAGACATCTGGAGTCTCAGGTGACCAAGATTGCTAGAGCCTTTCTTCATTCACAAAAACAATCAAGAATATGAAGCTTGGAAAAGATGCCTTAAGACAAAATAGTCAAGGTGAAAGGTCCAGATTGGAAGGGGCATGGTATAGCTACCACCTGCATTTGGAATATGCCATGTCACCGTCAATCTTTTTTTTATCAACAATCTTAACCTTGGATTAAAGAAACTGCTCATCCCCACTGCACAACACTAAGGACATGTGGAAAATGAACAATTTATAAAGTGTAAAGTAATTGGCCTAATATTTTATGGTATGTGACACAAAATATTATAGAGCTTTATGTGGACAGCATAAACCTTAGCAGACATATGATATAAATGGTTCATATTTCATAATAAATAATTGACTCCAACAGACTGACTTCCAGTTCCACACATGATATACTTGTCAATCTATGGGGAAAATACCTGAAATAGAAACAAAGGTTTCTTTCTTTCTTATTCTAAATCATTAGTAGTAAATTTTATATTTAAAAACAATGGATGTTTCTAAAATATATGTATTAGTCACTTGTTTGTTGCAAAATACAAAGGGAAAAAAATACTTGACGCACAATTTAAAGGTGGAGAGGTTTATTTAGCTCACAGTTTCAGAGGTTTTAGTCCGTGTTCTGCTGGCCCCAAGTCAGGAATGTCATGGCAGAAGGGGGTGGTGGAAGAAAACTACTCACCTTTTGGCAGCTACAAAGCAGAGTACTTGTTGCGGGGGGCAAGAGGAAGGTGTGGGGACAGGACATACTCTTGAATGGTATCCTCCAGGGACCTTCTTCCAGCTTCATCAACTTCCCAGGAGCCTATTCAGCACTGGAGTTAATCCATTATAGGTTAGTTTTCTTTATCCAATTTGGCTGCATTGAGGTCAAGCCCTCAAATACAAGAGTGTCTGGGGTATACTTTGTATCGAAATGATGACAATACACCAGCATAAAACATTTAAAAAATAATATTTAATGCAGTCCGAAGAAGGCAGTTACCATATTAACTCTCTGAAGAGAATGGAATGCATTGTATAATAGGGTTTTCCTGTGCAATGAATAGTACAAGGTTTGTAGTTGTGCATAGGATCTGCCTTTTCCTTTGTATTTTAGTCTTAATCACTCCCGAGAAAATGTGTTATTGTGTGTATCAGACTATAGACTGGAGGGTCTGGAGAAATTTTGATTTTTTTGTTTTAAGTAGCTGTTCTTTGCTTAACTGATTGAAGAACACTTGGAGTGAATTTCTCTTCTTAGCAACTTCAAGACGTTTCAGCTAGGACATGACATCCAGAATGTGCGCAGGCTATTGAATGGGTTATCTAAGTTGAATGAATTCCATTATTGCCTTATATGATTGAATATACATAGGTTTCCATTAGTAGTTTTGAAAATAAAGTGTGAGTAAACCTGAAGGGACAGCTTTCGGCAGATAGTCATTGTATGTTTACCTTACTCCCAAAAGACAGAAAACTATTCTGTGACCACCCCAGTGAGGCAAGTATGCACCCAGTTGTACATGATAGAAATCAATCCAGAGATGTTCAGGATTCTCTGCTGCACTGCATGGGCCTTTGCAGCTCTTCTTGCAGGTGGCACATGCCAAGCACTCTGTCCAGCACAACCTGGTTTGGCTAATCTGAGATATGTGAACAGATAAAACTCATTCTAATCTGAAGTCTTGATAGTCTGGCTTGATAGTTTATATAACCTCAGTTGTCCAAATAATTACTAAAAAGACTCAACATCTGTGGCATAGATTCAGCTCTGCTATTTTGGAAAGTAGAGGAATCCATGATTTTCACAAAAAATACTGCAATTTTTTGCCAGCGTAGGACTGAAAGAAGTGGTGGAATGTGATGGAGAAGGATGTCAGACACTAAACTTTCTGTTTAGTTGAACAGAGCTTATTTCCATTCCTCATACCACCCCATTTGGCCCATGAAGAGCCTGCATACGGCAGGCATTCACACTGTGGGATGATAAAGCCAATAAATAAATGACAAAGTATAACTGCAGACCTATAGTCATTGGCTGGGCAAGATATTCCAAAAAGTGGACTCATTTATTAAACTCTGAAGTTTAAAATATATTTTTATTACTACATAGATAGCTCTGTAAATATAACAAAAAGTTAATAAAAGCTACTGTACACAAAAATTATTGCTATAATAACTCCAACTTCATAAAATTTCCAAGAAACTTGGTGGTTTATTCTCCCTTGATGGAAAATATCATTGTACATACAAACTTTTTGATGTAAAAATATGGTGATAGAATTCTGGAAAGCTGTTTTCTTATAGACTGACTACCTATGGGCTGAATTATGAAAGGGAATCTCAGAAATGTGATGAGAATTCATCTGAACTTAGAAAGCCTAATGATCTCATCTCTGACCTCTCAGACTCCTAGATTCTGCAAATAAGCTGAGTGCTGGAGTCTTATTACAGGCAGAAAACTAGACTTCAGTGGGCAATCTTGAAAGAGTATGCAACCTCTGATTCAGGAAAAGGTAGAGAGCTATTTCTGAATATTGGTGGTACGAGGTGGTACAGATATGCTCCATGGAAACAGCATCCATGAACCTAAGGTTGTCTAAGCATCTACAAGAGGGAGCCAAGATATTAGCTGAGACTAATAAGTGGCAGAAGAAGTTTTATCAAATCATTGATAGTTGTGTTCTTTGTGTGACTTAATTTTTTTTTAAGACCAAGTTGGGACAGTGAATTTAGATTTCATTTTATCATCAATAAATTAAATGTGGTAATAAATTAAATTTCATTTTTTAGGCTCATTGCTCTTTTTTGTTTCAAGAAACTAAAAGGACTAAGAGCTAATGTTTAATGTCATAACCTCTAATTCTATTTCCCTTGGCAAATTTAAAATTTAGGATGCCAAAAGTGAATTGTGGCCATCACACACCAAAATATACTCATAACCTAATGCAGCATTTTGCATTAAGTTTGTTAAATAAATTTGTTAATCACTTCTGTTAGCTTTCCATTACTATAACAAACACCCAAGATATTAACTCCTTTTCTTCATAGGAAAAAGGTTCATTGAACCTCAGATCTTATCAGAAATGAGATTTGGTTTAGTTCACCATCCATAACTGGTCGGCTCTATGGCTTTTGAAACTGTGCTATAGTGGTATGTCCTTGTCTGTGATGGGGGAAAATCACTTCCCTCATGGCTAAGAAGGAAAAAAAAAAAAAAAAACCATGGGTTCCCCATAATCCTCTTCAAGTGCATGGCCACTGTGTGTACCTCTCACTGTTTCCCATCCTGAAGGCTCCATTCCTCCCAACACTGTGAATCTGGTGATCACATTTTTTAACACATCAGCCTTTGGAGGACGTTTCAAGTCTAAACTTTAGCATAAGATAAATTGAGAAAACTGGGTATCTGTTTTCAGAAGATTTAGACTGACCTATATCTTCCACATGTAATACATTAAAATCATAATGTATGAAAGATTTAAACATTAAAATGTAAACATTGAGCCTACTGAAAGATAAAATAGGTAAAACACGAAGTGATAGGATCAACAAATGCGATTACATCAAATTAAAAAGCTCTGTATAGCAAAGGACTCAATAAGTGGAATGAAGATATTACCTAGAGAAAGAGAAAAAAGTATATAATGACTCAAAAATATTAGGCCACCTAAAATAAAAGACACAGCCAAGAAATGGGCACATAAAATAAACTTTAAAGAAGAAGTATAGAGTGGCAACAAATATAGGAAAAATGTTTCAACATTTCTGGCCATTAGATATATGCAAAATAAAATGACAGTATGATTCCATCTTATACCATGAAGAATGACAATCATCAAGAAGTAAAAATAGTAATGAATGCTAGTGAGGCTATAGCAAATAAAGAGCCCTTCTACACTGCTGGTGGAAATATAAACTAGTATAATCATTATGCAATCAGTATGGAGATTTCTTAAAGAACTAAGTTTAGAAGTTCCAGACGACACAACTACCTTCTTTATAGGTATCTTCCTCATGATCTTAAAATATCATATCACAGTGATGCATGCATCCCAGTGTTTATAGCAGTGCAGTTCATAATAGCTAAATCCTGGAAGCAGTAGCCTGTACACCTATCAACAAATCACTAGACAAGGAAAATGTGGTATCTGTATATAATAGAATAGTATTTAGTGGGCAAATCCGAGACATTTGCAGGAAAATGAATACATCTAAGAAATACACTTTTGAGTGAAATAAATCAGAAGCTCAAGTTTAAATACCATAAGGTATCACATTTGAGCAAGTACAAATAATATAATAATAACATAATAAAAAACTGACTAGTGGGGAAAGAGCATGGACCTCTCTAAGTGAATGGTGTCAGGAGAACAGAATGAGGGAAGAGGAGAAGGAGGAAGGGAAGTAAGTAGAAAGGTAAGCCATGTATAGGCACATAATAACCTCAGTAAATGTAAACTTTATATGATAAATATGATATAATAATATCAATAAGAATGAAAATAGCAGAAAGGAACTTAGAGGAAGAGGGAGGAAAGGAAAGGATTGAAAAATAAGATATAGTATGTACATGCATCCACTTCCCAAGATAACTGTTAACTGCATGTATTGCACACATGTGCTAACAAACAAAAAATAAACAAATAAATAAATTTAAAGAGATGTTTCATTGAAAAATTCAGCACTTTTCTACTTGGTCAAGAACGAAAGAGAGACAGTTGTTCAATGTAGAGCACAGGCCAGCAGACTCATATATACAACACTATGTTTGTTTCTGACAATAGTATATACAGGAAGTCTGGCCTGTCATGTGAGGAGTGTCTATTGGTGCCCTATTGGATAAACTGAACAGTATCAGTTTTTCAATGAACAATGAAGTTTACAAAGTGTGTGCATGATTTACATTAATTTTGTTTTTGTTCATCAGTGAATAATAAATACATATTAAATAACAAAAAATATGGAATAGATACTAAAGAATTCTTGGTTACTCATAATATTTATAACCTCAAAACTTAGAATGTGGCTCTCAGAATTCAGGAAGATTGCACATGTCTAGTGTTACATTAACATGGTGACATAGACTAAGTACAAAAGAAAATGCCTGAATTTATGGACTGATTTCAGTAATGCAGCTCAACCCAGTCTAGAGCTAAATATATTCTTTTTTAGGCACAATCTCTTGGGTGTGTTTCTCCCATACACTTGTAGTTATGATTCTTTTATATATTTTTTCTTAATATTAGAAAAGTATCCTTCAGTCTTCATAGGATGTGCCTTCAGGTTTTGTTAGCTGCTACACTCCCTAGCATTTGGAGGTGAAATCAGACGTGATAACTAGAATTGAGCCAGTCCTTTGAGTTTTCAAGCTCTCCTCTGCCAGTGACTTTATACAGGCCAATATTCCTATACTTCATTGCTCCAAATTTCACCAAGACTTTTGGTAAATGACAACCCAAGACCTGAGAAGAAATATATAAGCTATTGTTTAATAGAATATTCTTTCTATATTATAAGCATTTTAGATAATTTATACAGTAAATGTATTATCAGTAAACACATGAGACATAGTCTTGATTTGGTTGTAGTTAAACCAAAAATATATTTCTATATAGACACATATTTATTGTGACCTAGTTTTGCACCATTTTTACGCATTCTTTTATTTCTTACTCACCAACATTATTTTGTAATAATCTTGTTTAATTATTTAGCTCACAGCAAAGCCAAAGAAAAACCACAGTAACGTTTCCTGCTTGTATATTAATTTACAGTTTATAGAGCATTTGGAGAATTTTTACACATTTTGTCACAACAACTTTGTAAAGTAGGCAAGACAAATGTCCTTATCCCTATTTCACAGATTGGGAGTATCAGAGAGAAAAATCAATATGTGACTTTCTGAAAGTTAAGTAAGTGTCTGGGAAGTGGTAGAACAAGCAGTTAGGTCTCAATGGCTCCCAGCACTGGAGGAGAAGGCTCAGAACTGCATGACAGCCTTCGGGGAGCATGAGGAGCCAATATATAAACATGAGCAGCCCCTTGAATGCTTAAGTCACTCAGTGGTTATTTCTTCCCCCTTCACCTATCTTTCCTTCTCCTCCTCTTACCTCTCCTCTTCCCTCCCTCCTTCCTTTCTTTGTTCCATGTTTCCATCCCTTCCCCTTTCTCTCTAGTTCTTTCTTCTTTCTTATCTTCCCTTTCTTTCAACAGATGTCAATGAGCATTTACAATGTTCTAGACCCTCTTTTGAGTGAATTGAAAATGTAGGATTGAGAATTCTGTGTTCTCAAACCCGGTTCTGATTCTCAGAAGCAACATATCACAGAATTTTATTTCTTTGTATGGAAGTTGAAGGCAGTTATAATCCCTCTTTCTTGTTGTGGCTCCATAATTTGTAGAGGTGGCACTGAAAATCTGCAGTGGCAGGGAAAGAATGAAATAGAAAGGACCATGAATATTAAATGTTCAGACTAAACAACCACCAGTCACTTTTTTCCATGGTCCGTTGTCCAGAGCTATCACCACGGCGCCCCCTAGCTGCAAGGGAGTCTGAAAGCGTGGTTTCCTAAAACAGTCTGTGTCAAAGAAACATAGATATGTAAAAATATGAACGAGTAATTACAAACTTGAGATTATGATGAAGACAATAAACAATGACAGATATTAATAGAGCCCAGTAATAATTCAGTGTGCCAAGACTTCATTCACATAGAATATGAGAGGTAATAAAGGTGTTGGTTTAACCCACTATTTGTCCTCATTCGCTAGAAAGCAGAGCAAGACCACTATAAACAGTGTTATAGTTTTCTATTGTCTGTTAATATATATCTTTGAATTTTTGTAGTGACTTTATTATTTCCTTTTTAATAGTCTCATTAAAATTTAGATATATACAAAAACATTTGAAACAGGTGGAAGCAAACATAGAAAGCAAAACAATAATTAAAATACCTTCTAGTTTAAAAAAAAGGCATAACCAATTCTGAGAGTTCTTGGATGCTCCTCCAAAATCTCCATTATGTTGGAGGCAAATAATATTTTTAATATTTTGTCTTGCACTCCCTTGACTGTCTTTCTGGATTTACCACATATGTAAGTATTATTTAATATGATCCCATTTTGTTTTGTATGTGTTTGAATTTTATGGGATGAATGAAACTGAAGTCATATTTTATATTGCTTTCTTGCTTTATGTTATATTTTGAACTTAACCATGTTGATACTTGCACCTTTATTTTATTTACTTCTTTTTATTGTTAGATAGCGTGTCACTGTATAAGCATGCCATGTCATGTTAATCCATTCTTTTGTCCAGACTGTTTCCAGATTTTTTGTATTAGACAAACATTATTAGAGTGTACATTCTTGTCTATTCTTTGAAAATCAGAAGTTAAGCATAGTTTTCAACTTTTCTAGGAAAAGGTCAAATTAATTTTTGGATTGTTGGAGACAAATTACACTCCCACTATTAATTTATATGTTACTGCATGAAATTATATCCCTTAATTTTTACTTGCATTTCATGATTATTAATACTGTTAAGCATCTTTTCATTGAGTAGTTTTTATGCCTTTTGAATTTCCTCTAATGTAAGTGGCCTCTTTAAGTTACAAATTGCATTAGTCAAGGTCCCAGAAGGTAACTGACGCATAATGAGTAACTCGAGGAGATTTGAATAGGACAGTTTACAAAGTTGGGAACAAAATTCAAGTAAGCAGCAGTGCTATTACATGTTACACTCTTGGGAAAGAAAGTACAAAAGGTAGGAGCCGCAACTGGACCTAAATTCCATTCATACACAGAGGACCAGAGATAGACATGTCACCTTTGGAGAATGCAGCCAACCTCATGGGAAGGAAGAAGTGTGGGAGCGGTGGGGAATAAACTCTGACACCAGACTCTTCTCTCCATTCAGCTCACTTAAAGAGGAGAATGGGTGTAGAAGGCAGAATGGAAGTTTCTAGTCAAAGTGTCCAGTCTAGAATGGTTGGCCCTATGCTAATGGCTGTGTTTTATGAATATAGATGGTTCTTAGCTTCTGCTTGTTGTACTTGTGCATGAAAATTTCACTGCTCTCCCAGATAGCCATTTCATGCCTAGTGTAAGTTTTTGTTATGTTGATTCAAAATTTTCCTCCCTGAAATATACAATTCTTGAACATGTGATTAAGTAATTTTAAAAAAAAATGCAATTTATTGGTATATTATATATACACATCACAATTATACTCTATATTGAGAATTTGTACTAGTTAATCACATGACTTAATTCTCATTTTTCCCCTTCCCCTACCCATGCTACAACCCCCCATATATACAAGCTTTGTTTCCTTTTTTTCACCATCAATATTTTTCTTTCCCCTCATTATTTACCCCTAAACCCCATTTCCCTTTGAATATTTACTATTTCACAATATCAATCATGTATTCTAGAACACATTTCATCTTCAGTTTCTCATGTCAGAGAAAAAGTATGATATTTATACATCTGTGTCCTATTTATTTCACTTAATGACAGCACATCAAAATACTGAAGACACTATGTCTTTCTTCTCTTTTCTTTTCTTTCTTTACTTGACTGGCACCCATATCAGGCTGGTGGCTCTCACAGTTTGCAGTTTACCAACCATACTGCCCACATCCATACACTCAAGAGTAATTCTTTTCAGAGGAACTGGTTATACTGTAACATAATGGATTTAACCAAAAAGAATTGGAGTTGTAGTTCTTTTTCCCACTTATTCAGAGATACACTCAAATCGCTGCCAAGTCTGATCTTTCCATCCTACTCAGACACAAGTAACTTTCAAACATATATTGTCTTTGTATGTGTGTCCTCATTATATTTTATCTTATTTTATTCAAATCTTGGAACATCCATGTTGGAAAAAAAAATCTCTAAATTTGATTCATAAAGTTTATCAGTCCCTTTGACTCAGACACTTATTATTAATGTGGGCTTTGATTTAAATAAACTCAAATTCAAAATTTGGCTCTATTCTAAAAGTGTGAATCTGTACAAATTTTTCATTTTTTTCTGAGATTTATCTTCTCTTTAATAGAAAAGGAATGATATCTATCTTGTAGGGGTATTGTTCATTATTTAAAAAAAAACTTCTGAGAATAGAATTAATTACAATAACACAGAAAAATACCTTTATAATAGGACATCTTTGGTATAAAGAGAGAATAATTTCAACCATTTAATGTACTTTCCTTTTGTGTAATGCCCAATGTGAGCATCTTGCCCTGGCTCACCTCAGCATCCATCTTTCTACAGTGAGAACTTCTGTCACAGCTAAAAGGCAGAAAGAAAAGCCAATCACAACAAGATTATGCAGCAAGGCAATCATTTTCCAGGTGGAATATGGCCTTGAGAAAATGATTTGTTCTCCCACCTCCCTCTTTCTCTCTCTTTAGTCCATGGAAAGAACCGCTCCAGAGCATTCCCCTCTCTAGGGAGACTGACAGAAGGGTAATTTTCAGGTTGTCCTGTACAGTTAAAGCAACGTAGCTTTGTGTGTCACATGAATGAAGGCCTTTGAGCATAATGACCTCAGTCTGCCCTTGTTTCTGTGTGGGCATACCTCTAACCCGGAAGTCATATAGGAAGCATAGGTGAGGAGCTTGTCCAAGGCGATTTTCATAGCAAAGACATTGTAGCTTTCCTGCAGGGAGTGAATGAGTGGCATAGGCCAACTCATTCATTCCCATAGGCTGTGCGTGGAGGGTGTGAGAGTGAGGTTCGCATTTCACAACAATGGGAGAAGCCTAGGTAGCTTTGAGCTCTCAGGGTTCCCACTGAACACTGATCTACCCAAGATAGGCCAACACAGAGGTCACTCAGCTTCCTATTCAACCACCAGTCCTTAGAGGACAGAAATCACACTATGCTACTGCTCTAGGCATGCAAAAGTCACCTACTCCCTACACCTAGAACTAACTGAAGTTTCAAAATCCAAGTGTATTTCTTTTCAGAGGAACTACTTATATTGTAACAAAATGGATTTAATCGAATAGAATTGGAATTGTAGTTATTTTTTGCACTTATTCATAGATACAGGACTATAAAGAAAACAGCTATACATAAGATTAGCTTTTCATTGCACAATCAATTTATAGTGTAAGATTTTAAAAATCTTCTATGGTGGGCATTTAATAAATGTTCATTTACCATCATTCCTTCTTGATCACTGTTTCAAAGTGTGTTTTACTATATAAGGTCCAAAACCAGAAGCTTATGTATTTACTGAGAGGTGATAAGCTAACCCTTTGAAAATTTGCAGTCTAACTTTTTGTTTTAAATTTATTTCTTCTTATGTTGCTGCTCTATTCAATCTTGAAATGTAATTCATGTACAGAAAAAATTACAATTTAAAATAATTATAACTGAAGATTCTAGGGATACATTCCAAGCATGGCTCCTTCGAAGTTTGTCTTACATAAGCATTTGGTGTTTATTCATTTTTTCTTTCAACTTTATTTCCCTCAAATGAGACTCAAGGCCAGATTGGCTATCTTTGTGTAGTGAACCTTAGTGGTTCTAGATCAATGTTCTGTCTGTACTGTGGCCAGTCCAACAAGGATGCTTTTGTGTTAGCAGTATACACACACACACACGTGAGTGTGTGTGCATGCACACAGACATACAGACTCATACACAGGCACACAAACAGGCAGACAGACAGACAGACACACACACACACATACACACACACACATGCCGGAATTGAATTTATTGGCATTCTGGATTTTTCTGGCCACCCAGGAGACCACTGGTCTAACTAGTTGAACAAAGTGGCCCAAGTAGCCAAACATAAGTTAGGTTTCCACCTGGGGAGCCCGGGAACTCAAGGAAGATTCACTTGATCCTTTATTGAAACATGGGGAGGGATGGTTTCCTGAGGAAATCAGGGGTGGTGACCAGCACGGTCAGCTGTGCTGGGCAGAAAACTGCGTATGTCCATCCTATGTTTTCATCGAAAGTCTTGGATTCATAGCTATAATTCCTTCTCAGAAAGCTCTCCACAAAGGATTGTCCTCAGAAGGTTCCCATGCAAAGCTCCCCTCAGAAGATTCCCCAGAGGATTCTCCTCAGAAGGTTTTTCATGAAAAGTCCCATCAACAAGGTCAGGCTTGGAAAGTCCCTCTCAGTAGGTTCTCCCTAGAGTGCTCGCCATACATGTTTCTCCATAGAGTTTCAAGATTGTTACTTTTCTCCATAACAGGTAATACAATTTGTCAAGCCTGAAGCCTGGGAACTTCTCATTTTCTTGACAGGAGACGAGTTTTCTCCTCTCAGGAAAGATCTCCTCCCTGACAGAGCACTGTACTGTGGAGATGGTAAGTAAAGCAGTGATGGCTTGAAGAGTACCCTTAGTCTTCTGTTCTCTTGGAATCAACCACAGGTTGTTAACAAGGAGACCAGAGTTTGCTATAAAATCATCTTCATTTTGTGCTTTCTGGCCTTCTTATGGGTCTAGACCTCAACTCCTTGCAATATATTTATTCAATTTTTGTTTTGGGTGAAATATTCTTGACAAAATGGAAATGTAATTGGTGTAGAATGATTAAAGAAGTAGTGTAATGAAGGAAGTAAATTGGGTGTTGAGTAACACGGCCTTCTCTTTATAGGCATTATAATCTCTACCTCAGCTATGGAGCTAATCATTGACTTGGCTACTAGAAATAAACTCTAAAATACATTTTTATGAAATTCATTATACTCCACAAGTGGGTAGATTTATTTGGGGTTAAAGTTTCCAGCTCCCCTTTTGGGCTTGACTGTAGGACTGTAGAAACAGGCAATTTACATTGGCAGTGGTGGAGACCTAGGAAGGAGATAGTGCTGCCTGCCATTGGAATAGAAGACTTTGAAGGTCCCTTAGCACTAAAACTTCCTCTTTCTGATACTGTGGCATTCTTATCCAAGTTTTTCAGAGAAATCTCTGTGACTGTGTCATGATGTCTCAAATGCCTCAGAATATTGTCTGCAGGAGGATAAAATACAGTCTTATTGGATAAGAAAGAAAAAATAGCCTTGGCATCTACCATATGGTAGCTGGCCTGGTACTATGAAGCCACTGTGTTCCCTACTTAGATAATTTCTTCACCATCAGAACCAGATGACCACATTCAGTGGCCTCAGTGGATAAAGTAAAAAATAAGGCTCTATGCTTTCACAGTTAAGTCCATATGAGGACACTGTGCAATTCACAAGAAAGTTACAGTTTCCTCTTCTCCTAGCTAACACAGGTGTCTGGGCCTACTTTGTCAGTTGTGCTTTTAGCCCTACACCATTCATCTTGTCTTCTAGATAAAAGCTAAATACCCAGCTATAGAAACCTCCAGTTCCTGACAGCATCCATTCCTGAGCAAACTCCCTCTTCTTTAAACTCTGAAAAGACCTAACTCCATCCTAGAACTCTAACCCTTCCACTTCCTGTTTGTGTGTGCTGTTGGTGAGTTTGGAAGAGGTTTACAGCTCTCTCTGTTTCATATTGGTCTGTGAGCCTCCATTGGAGTCACATATTCAGAGTGCTGGAGTAGATGCTCAACAAGGTCTCTTTTCTTTTTGGTTGACTTGTGAGCTATAGAGAGGAAATAGCTAGTCACCTTGTTGTTATACCTTCTCTTCCATCTACAGAATAAGCTGACTTTTTTCTGGAGTTAGGTCAGTCCGAAGGAACGATATTTGCCCTTAATTTTACCATATTCCTACCCTTGCTTCCATAGAGGCAGCTGGAGTATTTCCATTATGTGTCCCCAGATTTTATCCTCATTTTCTTATTTTAAAGGTGTGGTAGGACCCAACCACTTCAATTGCTTATAAAGAAGAGACTCTAACATGTGTCTATTATTACAGATTATTGTTATGAAAAAAGGTCAATATTCAGTAATTCTGCTTTAAATTAGTAATGTTGGTTACTGCTTTGTGTCTCCACTTCCCATCCCTGAATAGGATCTTTTCCGCCCAGTCCCAAATTGCCAAGCCCCAAAGCAACCTGTGCATTTGCCTCTCCATTGGTGACCTTGCTTTACTGGATCACACACCTTTCCTGTTCATTCCACACTTCATATGTCTGAGTTGACTCCCATGCAAAGTTCCTGTTCAGCAAAATGTATCCACTGTATCTCACTGACAGGACTAGGACCCTGTCTTTTTATGATGTTTGCCCTCTTTCAGTTTCAGGCCAGGGCCAGGATCCCTGTTCTCAAGGGTAATCTCACTATGCAAATGCTAATAGATGCTCCCTCATTTTCCCTTTTTAAATTCACAGTTGGATTTCTGTGCCAATGGATTGTGACTCAAGATTGCTGAAATGCTTGGAGCACATCCTCTGGCTTGGCTTCCTGAAATGTCAGTCCCTCTCAGGGGATTTACATGGGTGGTGACATGCATAAGGCGTTGGTGACCAGATGCTCTGGTTTGCTGAGATCAGTCAAATTTGTGCTGGCACAATTATTGAGCACTCCCTCTGGCTCTCCAGAGTGTCTTGGCTTAGATATAAATACAGAATCACCCTTGCTACAGGGCCTGTATGCTGCAGCCTTGATTCAACGTGTCTGAAAAGGGCAGAATGAGTTTCCCAGCAACTGCACCAGTAGCCCAGGGCCTTCACCACCGAGATACTTTGTCTCACTCATTTTGTGATAGCCAGAGAGGTTTGTTTCCATTTTTCATGTGACACAAGTATAACCAAAACATTACTTCTCTTTCTTTCTCTTCTTTTGAATAGAGAATCTGTTAAAGGCCAGGAGGGATATGTTATTAAATAAAGCCTTCATTTATTCCAATTCTGTCACTTTTCTTAGAGATCCATATTCTTGGTTACTTAGAACACTGTTCATTTCCCCACTGTTCTGTCCCCTGATTTTCTAGCGCAGTTCTCTGAATTTATTATTTTTCCCATTTTTATTAGTGCGTTTCCAGTGAATAATATTTACATTTATTGTGGGAAGTTTGTACATGTATAAACATATCTTAAATTTTTAAAAAAATCCCTTTTACTTCCCATTCCTTTCTATTCCTTCCAGTACTTGTTCCCCTTCTTATTTGCAAAAGCTCTACTTCCATTTTGTCATTTCATTCTTTTTAAAATCCCCTTTCCCTTCCTTCCTGGCCTTCGTTCTCCATCTCTCCTTCCCCTACCCACTTGAGAAAGATCTCCCTGCTTCATGTTATCCCTCATTTATTTTGCTCTCAATTTATATTCTGGGTTTCTCATATATATATATATATATATATATATATATATATATATATATATATATATATCCATGTTATATTTATAATCTTGTGTATCTAATTTGTTTCACTTAACATTATGGTGTTGAGGTTCATCCATTTACCTACCAATGCCTCAAGTTTATCCTTATTTATGGCAGAGTAGTACTCCATTATGTATAAGGACTGCATTTTCTTTATCCATTCATTTGTTGATGGACACGTATACCGTTTCATTACTAGAAATTGTGCTGCTATAAACATGGGCATACATCTATCTCTGTAATATGACTTTAACTTTTGAGACATCTAGAGGCAGAAGAGCTGGGTCAAATGGTATTTCTATTTTTAGTTTTTTTGTGGAATCTTCATACTGATGACCATACTGATGACTGGTTGTCCTAGTTTACATCTTACTAACAATGTGGAATTGTTACTTTTTCTCTGCAGCCTCACTGGTATTTGTTATTATTTGATTTCTTGATGATAGCTATTCTTTCTGGGGTAAGATGGCATCTAAATATTGTTTTAACTTGCATTTCTCTAATGACTAATGATGTTAAACATATTTTAATGTATTTATTGGTGTCTTGTACTTCTCCTGAGAGCAACTGAGTGTTGGAGAATGAGTATAGACCCAAACATCTCACCATGGACTAAATTAAAATCTAAACGGACCAAAGACAGAAATTTTAAAAAGATTTAGAGACACTAAATATTGTGGAAAATAAAACACATAAAACCCTAGAAGACATAGGTGTAGGTAAGAACTTTCTGAATAGAACTCCACTGGCACAGGAAATAATACAGAAAATCAACAAGTGGGTTCATAACAAATTACACTAGCTGCTGCACCTCAAAGGAAAGAGTGAAGAGACAAACTACAGAGTGGGAAAAAAAATTATCAGCTGTTCCTCACAGAGAGGACTGGCATCAAGAATAGATGAAGAACTCCAGAAACATTAGATCTCCAAAATAAAAGACTACTCAAAAGTAGGCAACGAAAATGAATTTAGTCTTTACATAGGGCATAAATTCAGTTTTATGAACTTACCTTCAAAGAACAGAGTATTCCACTGTCTGTTGTACTTCACAGCATTGTAGCTTGCAACACATAATTTAGTGCCAAATTTCTCTTTCTATTTTGTGCTTATAAATATTGTTTCTTCTCCTACCTTTTTTAGATCATTTTGGTCAATGAGGAGGTTTACTGCTTTAGTGTATCTTCACATTGGTTGGAAAAGCAGCATGACTAAGGTTCAAATTTTATTGTTAGTTTCTCTAAATTTAATAACTGAAGGATTAAAATTTTCCCTTGTATGAAATGTCTCCAAATCCACTGTTATTCTTTCTGTTTCTGTAGTATATCACCTCTTTTCATTAAATCTCACTTCTGATATCTCATACTGGTAAATACCTCTGCCAGCTCTTTTAACAATTTTGTCAATTTTCTTTTATGCTTTTTTTTTTTGAGGTTTTGGAGACAGGGTCTCAGTTTGTAGTTCAGGCCGGCCCTGAACTCACTATGTAGCCCAGGCTAGCTTCAAACTTGAGCAGTGCTCCTGCTTCTGCCTCCTGAGTGCTAGCATTACAGGTGTGAGTCACCACTCCTGGCATTGTGGCATCTGATACTGGGGATTGAATTTGGGACATTGCACTTGCCAGGCAGATGCCAGAACCACTGATCTAAATCCCCTGCTCAATGCTTATTTTTGACCTTCAAATATTTATGTAGTTTAACTAGTCAGTGTGGAACAATTGCCATCAGACATTTGTCTATTGTTTGTAAAAATATAACAATAATCATTTTAGAGTTTTTAATTGAATTCTTTATTGGTACATTTTATATACAGTCCACAATCACACTCAACATTGGTGAATTTGTACCAGGATATGACAGAAGTTAATTCTCATTTTTACCCATTTTAGATTTTTTTAATGTCACAAAAGTTATGTGTTGGTTACATCTCCTGGCTTATATTGACTGAAATATCTTGTTACTATAATAATTTTCTTGAGTTCTCCATGAATTAATAGAGCAATTCACTGTGGATAATAATACTACATTGGCAGACTTTCATTTTATTTTATGGTGTGTCTCCCTTCATGTTTGCTTCAGATGGCCTGCAACATATTTGTAGGATTTGTGGAACTCTGAATATTTGGCTATATTATTTATTTCTTCACACATTGTCACTTGATGTGAAAAAATTATAGGATTTTCCCAGAATAGTAAAAACAGAGAGGAAATATGAACATTGAAAGTAGTATTATTTATCCAATGTTAACATTTGAACGTGTGTGAAGTTGACACAGTAATCTCAAAGGATTACAAGAACATTGGGAGAATTTGTAATGTTTATTAACAGACAAAGATAATGATAATTCAGTGGTTGGAATGGTAGGGTAGAAGATAATTAATTTGGACTAGGTGCACATTACAAAGCTGAATACCTTTTACTTCTGCATAATGTTGAATCAGGAAACAGGTTTTTATTTATAACCCTTGAGCATAGAAGGAATCAAAATTTGAAGTTAATCCTAAATTACTTATTATGAGAAAACATACAACAGGGTTTCATATTTCAAAACATACTGACTTACTTAAGGGTAAGCATTTAATCATAGTTTTAAGGAGTACAGACAGCCAATTAATCTGTTTTCAACTGGGGTTAATATTTTAGAATGTCAGAGAGAGAACTGCCTCGATCATACTGGAACTAAGAGAATCCACTTTTTATGTGTAGATAAAGGGTGATATGGGACAATGGATTGCTTAGGAAAAAGGAAAACATTTAGGATACACATTATTGTACAAGATAGTTGATATTAGCAAGATTAACTTGGAAAGAGAAAGTTTTGAAATACTCAGTGACAATGATATCTGGAATAATCCAGAAAGCAATAAATCTTTCTTCAGTCCTCCCAGGAGCAATGTTGCCAGAATGGACTAGGGGATTTGAGGAATGGTGATGATGTGTTTTGTGAAGGAGAGTTGCATTAGACATGACTTCATTTCAGAAAGACCAGCTGATGGAACAAATGTGTCTCATCTACAGTGAAACAGTGAATTAAGAATGTTTTGTGCTGAACCAAACTTTTAAGATTTTTTTAGTCAAAAATAATATTAAGTAAAGATGCCTTATTTTCTTATGCTATTCCCACTTGATATAGTGTACCATGCTGATATCTACCATTTTTGAAATATTATTTAAAGCAAATGCACATGATGCAATACATTAAACAATAACCACCACTCTCCCTTTTCCATTGCAATTATGGAGAACACAAGCTCATGACAAATATCAAAGAGCAGTTCCAACAGAGGGAAATGACTTCTAGGAACACATTTGCAAGGGAGTATATTACAGAAATTTAAAAAAAAACATTAAGTTTGCTTATCAAATTCTACACTTACACAAGTAAAAAGATTTATAACCTTTGAAGGTGTCATGCTATTGTTTACTAAAGGATTTTTTCTTTAAAAACATCTTCCATTAAAATGAAATGTATAACTCATAAAGTAGGTTAAGACGTGGTAAAACAACATAAGACATTTAAATACATATTAAAATTGATTTTCCCCTCATTACTTGGCTACTTATTATTTTCTTTGTAAACATATTCAGCTAATGTTATAAAATTTCAGTGAGGCAAAAATTAGCAGCAATAATCAATATTTGTATTTTAGAGTTTTACAAGTTCTATAAAAGTTACTTTATGGGGATTTTCTTCTTTGGTTTAATCGCTTGTTTCATAATTTTAAAATTATCTCTCTTAATGATTCAGCAATCACATAGTATCCAGGAAAATGTTTTTTATCTACTCAATATTTTTTTATAAGCAAGATCTGTAATGTCAAACCTCCCTATGTTATGACAACTTAAAATTTTGCTGTGGAGTAAACAGCATTTCAGTCAGCCTATCAGTCACTCCCTTTCTCCCACTAATGTTTGCCTCCTCTTTATCATTCTTATTTTTCTTGCTTATGCTCCATTCTCTCAAAAATTTACTGTTACTTGCCTCAAACTTTCTTAAGTGAATTCCTTATCATTCTACTCTCAGCTTTATTATATAACTGCTCAGGGTCTCATTCTTCCTTCATATCTCTCAGGCTGCAGACAAAATTACTTATTGGAGACATTCACCTCCTTTGCCACTACATACATGTGACCTTCATTATTGTATCTTCCATTTTCTTTTGCACACATAGTATCTTTTAACAATAAAATATTGTCTCTAAACACCAAGAGAAATACAGAGCACTAAATACTTTACCCCATATGAAAAAAGAAATGAATTGTTTAGAGGGATGGGGAGAGAAAAGGATTTTAGTGTTTATAGTAAAATATTAACTACAATCACTTCTTTGAAGCACAAACTATTTTCTCCTAGGAAGAAATTTTTTGAAAGGCTCAGATAGGAAAATAGGGTTTATAAGGTCATACAAGTAGCAAGTGACTATGTAAAAATATGAAGTATAACTTTCCTAATCATAGTGTCCACTACCTTCGCCCTAGACTGTACTGTTTTCTATGGATAAATGGATTGCATTGCTCCTGGCTACTGGTTCATGGAATACTTTAGCTCACATACACTCAGTACCCAAAGTCATGTCACTGGCAGTAGTCTGAATTAGTTTAAGGCTATGCCAGATATTATTCAAAAGACAAGCATGGGCTGGCATGCCTGTTATCATGTTTTGCTTTACATACAACCCAGAAATCTGGGATCGTTCCTGTCAGAACTTACAGTGAAGTTGAAGCACAATCCCACAGTGGCATTTCCACATTGGGTTGGAAGTGACAGTACCATCAGGGGTCTCTTGGAGTGTTTCAGTGCTTAAGGGACTACCAAACAATTCTTAACAGAACAGCAAAATTTTTCAAGAGTAGATAAGAAAGAAGCAAAAGGCTGGCTTCTTTCTGGCTGTGGTGGTGCACACCTGCAATCCCAGTACTCTTGGAGACTGAGGCAGGAAGACACAAGTTTGAGCCCAGGCTAGGAAACTTGGTAACTTAATGAGACACTGTTTACAACAAAACAAAAAATAAAAATGAGCTGGGAATATAGCCCAGCATAAAAACTCTGGTTTGAATCCTTAGTACCACCATCACCACTACCACAAATGCAGAAGAAGGGAAAAGTATACAGTTAATAATATAAATACAGGGAAAATAATATAATAATGTATATAAAGTCAAGCATGTAAAATACAAATGCTCCAGTTAGAATACAAAGATCAGCAAACTGAAATTTTTAAAAAGCTCAAGTACAACCTCTTTACAAAGGACATATCCAGTACATTAGGATACAGAAAAATACTGAAAGTGAAAAATAGAAAAAAAATTTATTTCAGAAAAATACTGACCAAACTACAAAGTTTACCAGTAGTAATATAAAGTAGGCCTTGAGGAAATGATCATTAAGTAGAGATAAGGAATATTTAATAATAATAATAAACAACTTAATTTACCAAGAGGATAGAACAACCCTAAATCCTGGATGTGTGTACATTGTATATATAGTAAAAACCAAAATGCATACAGCAAAACTTTTTTTTTTTTTTTTTTTGCTTTTTGAGACAGGGTCTCACTTAGTAGTTCAGACTGGCCCTGAGCTCACTATGGTGCACAGGCAAGCCGCCGCGAACTCAACAATCCTCCTGTCTCTGCCTCCCGAGTGCTGGGATTACAGGCGTGAGCCACCACGTCCGGCATTGTGGTATGCGGTGTTGATTGCTGGTGGGCGTGAGTCTCCACACCCAGCATTATATGTGGTTACCGGGGATCGAACTCAGGACCTTGCGCTTGCAAGGCAGGCGCCGGAACCACTGAGCTAACCCTCCGGCCCCATATAGCAAAACTTAATAGAACTAAAAGGAGAAAGAGCATGAGAGATTTTAATGTCTCTTTTGGTATATAATGGGTTAAACATAAAATAGTACCCTGACAACTTCTTTCAAAAGCCAGACCGAATCCGAGAATGTTGAAGAGCTGAGGGAGAGGAGTCCTGACTGTGCCATCTATGCCTCCTGCAGTGGAGCCTGTGTTTCCAAAAAACGCTGGTCTTGGCTTTATGTATTTCCAGACTTCTCACTTTCTGTCCTCCACCTCTTGAATGTTCTAGTCTTCCTCAACTCTTGAATTCTTCCCCGTTTCTGAAAGTCTTGGTTCAGATCTGATTTCCTCATTCTTTCTTTCTTCTGGTGTATTAGAGGACTTGGATTTTCTTGAACTGTATTCTGATACAGGTTACATTGTAATGCAGGTTTTATGCAGATTCTGCACAGTGTCCTCTTTGAAGGAGGGCACTGTGACTTACAGGTAGCTGAATACAACCCAGCTGTGGTATTTACAAGGATATTGTTCGTGCATTTATTGAACTGTTTTCTAAATCACGATCCTTATCTTTTTTCCCTCTCTACCTCTATTCTAAAAGAAAATATGTCCCCCTAAAATGTTACAAAGGTTGTCTTGTTCAAAGTATGTTAAACCATTGAAAATATACCAACAAGCAAGATAATTGTGTTTTCAGAATCATGTCCATCAACAGATGAATGTACACAATGGAATATGACTATATTATAACAAGGATAATCTTACATCTTTAATAGGACAGTGGATGCACCTTGAAATCATAAGGTTAAGTGAAATATATCAGATGAGTTTAAATATTGCATAGTTTCTCTTATGTGAGAAACTCAAATTATAATTAAAAAACAATTAGATAACTAGGAGGTAGGGAAATACGTCTTTCTCAAATGGGAAAGTAATCCAGAGTTGGAAGAAGGGAAGAAAGGAGAGGGAGAGAGACTGAAAAAAGGAATTAAACTGTGTTATGTATTTGTACCAACTCCTTACAAGGGGTGTAAACAGACATGTACTAACAAAAAATGAAATATGTGCAAGTGTAGAGAGACTGAGCTCAACTAAACTATGTAGGTTGTCCCTGGCTGCATCCTATATATCATGGTTGTAATAGTTAACCAACTCTGTCAACTTGAGTAGTAAATGCTCAACTAAATTGGCTCAGTATAGTTCTGGGTGTGGAAGACCCACCATAGGGAGGATTGTTGACAGAGTGGTGTAAAAGGGGAAAGAAGAACGAGGCCTTGGTTCTGTTGTTTCAGAGGAGCTCCAGTCTTTGTCCTTACCTTCACCTCGGATACCCTCTCATGGCCACTAGTGCAGACCCTTCCACCTCCCCCAGACAGACTCAGGCAGGACTCTACAACCAGCTCTGGTGCTTTGACTGGACCCTTTGGATCCCCCATTCTCAGACAGACATTTGCACTCTTCCACACTTTCTTCCACACCAGACTCTGTGGGCAGCCGTTGTGACCTGGTCTTCTAAATCCTTATATATTGGTATATCTTTCCTTAAATGTTTCTCTGGCGAGCATTGACTGAAACAATAGATAAACCAACACTACAGAAAGCGGTGAACAAGTAATTAGAATACCAGTTAACTGTAACTTTTGAAAATTGCCATTACCAAAAGCTTAATTTTGAGTAAATGGTTTCTGCTTTTGGCATAAAACAATTAATTAGGATTAATCGTGGTTGAGGATGCACTTTCCAGGTCTGAAAGGGTATGCAGTGTGTCATCATTTATCAGTTGCTTTACAACAATTTGATCTTGTGTTTTCAGCCATGGGGAAGATACACAGCCTTCCACACCCAGCCATGTTTTAGGGTACTTGGATTAGGCAGGAAATAGCTTTTTTTGGTGTAAGAAAACAGTGATAGTCCTACTTGCTTTGGACAAAGTTAAAGAAAACAGTAAAGGGCAAGATATCAAATGGCAGATTAATTTTTAAAAACAGTTTTAACTTTTTAATTTTTAAAAATATGTTCCACTTCGATCTCTTCACCATATCCAGGTTAACACATTATTAGATTCATTGTTCATGATCAATAAATACTGACTAAATGGATGAGTAAGATGAATATTTTACAGTCAAGCATCTTTAAAGATCTCACTTTTGAAATATAAAAATGAAAAGTGTTTTTACAAAAACAAGTGTGTTAATAGTTTTATGTCATTATATGAGATATGAAATGTTGTTCCTAATTTTACTATTTAATTGTTTTCATTTCTTCTAGGTCAAATCTTGACCATGATAAGTTTAAAAGGGAAATGTTTTCCCACATAACTCTTCCCTGATATGGCTGGCTTTCTTCATTTGGTATTTGTTCCAATTTTTTTCCTTCAGACAGTTCAATTTTCCACAGCCTCACCTTTTTCTAGAAATTCTTTCAATATTATGATTCCTCCCTATTCTGACACTTCTATACTAATTTTGTAATAAATGTACTGCTTAATTTTAATTTAATTTTCTTTCTGAGGAACTTGTTTATCTCTCCTTAGTTATCATTAAAGCTCAAAATACCCAAAGGAAAACTAGTTAGTAATTTAAAAGAACTAAAATAATCTTTAAAAGAAAAAAGATATCAGCATATATTTTCTTAAGACTTGTGCAATTCATTCCCACTTACAAAAATGAAAAATCTCACATTTCACTCTAGCCTATAATTTAAGGCATATGACCTAAGGACTTCCAAATAATATAAGGGAAATATAATGCCCAACCTGCTAGATGTCTGAGATGCTGAATTTGTGTTCTCTAAAATCAAAGAATGAAGTTTAGAAACAATAGATGTTAAGAGTAGGAAAAACTTATTGAGAGAAAGATAACTTCTGTCTAGAAACGACAGAAGGGGGCCTGGAAAGTGGTTTCCTCACTGACCCTGTTTCTCACAAATGTTTTACTGGGAAAAGCTAGATGGCGAGACAAGTTAAAGATGGGACAAAACTATAGTCAACTAATAAGATGACAAGTATAATTGCTTAGGTAATATTGATCTAGGGGAAAATCACAAAGTGGGTATGGGGTTGGACAAAGCTATAATCAATCGATAAGATTGCAATAAATATAGCCTCTTAGGCAATATTGATTAAATGGAGATCAAACGTGGAAACAAGTCATGTAGCAATCATAGGGAAGGAACAAGGATTTTCCAGGAAAGAATGGGGCTAGGGAGATTTTGACCCTACAGCCAAGGTGATTGAGGGTATTTAGAATATCAATCATTGCTGTTTATTCTTAGGGAACTATTTGGGTATAGTAGGTCCTCTTTTTCTTTTTTAAAAATTGATTTTATTGGTACATTTTATATATATGTTATGATCACAATCAACATTGAGAATTTATACCTGTACATGACTCAATTTGCATTTTTTCTCATTCCCCTGCCCCCAACCCCTGCCTCCTATATACATAAGCTTCGTTTCCTTTTTTACTATCAAATTTTTTCTCTTCTTTTCCTACTCCACCCTCTTTTCCCCTTTATATATTCCTTACTATTTCATAATACTTATTATACATTAGAAACTCATTTACACCTTCAGTTCCTCATACCAAAGAAAAGTTGTGATCCTCTTTTTCTTGAAACTTAGCCTTTGGTGAATATGCCTCCAGCCACAGCTGTCCACAGTATCCACTTCTTCTGGGGACCAGCCCTCCTTGACTGCCTAGAATATTTTTAATTAAGTTAGCTACCTACAATATCTAGATAGAAAGATATAGCCTCTTAGTAAAAGCAATAGAAAATTAATTCACATTATTGGTGTGTAAACATTAAAGTACTTTTCTTCTTTTTCTTTGCAGGAGATTTTCCCACCTATTTGTCTTTTTAAGCTTTGCAAATTTAAAATACATTAATGTAGGTTACTTTAATGTGTTACAAATTCACCTTGGTATCTATTAACATATCTCAACTCTAACTCAATAGCACTTCTACTTGTATTATTCATTTTTCATTATCCTATAATCCAAGGCTCTCTGCTAAGACTGTAAAACACAACTATTAGTTCCAAACTCAGGAATAACCATCTGTTGAGATATAGATTAGATTTTCAAGTTATTTCAGCAGCTAGACCAACTGCCACTCAAATGTAGAGACTCCACTAGCTCCAATTCTAGCCACAGTCCACCATTAAAAATTTCTGTATTCATTTAAGATTGCCCCTAGCACCAACTTGAATTAAATTTCCAAGGTACTGTGCATTTTTACTTAGCCACTAAACTGGCAGAGTAGCCTTCTCCTGTATATTTTTATCCAAATGAGGCTCTAAAAACCTCAACTTCCCCAAAGAAACTTCATACTGAGCTGAAGACAAAAATCTCACATTTTATCAATCTTGCATCAGAGTATCATCTGTCATAGTCAATTGTCTTTCTTCTCAACTTCTTCCTTATTAAAGATTCGAGGAAAATATGTATGAGTTGCAGCAGAGAACAAACATGGTAGCCTAGACTGTGTTAGAGGTTTAAAATCATTTCAGTTTTAGAACAGTAAGCAATGCACTATAGGTATGAACTACTGAGTTTACCACAACACCTTGGAAGTGGTGATTTAGAAAATTCTAATTGCCCAGTAAAAGAAGATGAGTTTAATAATTGAGTTGTATGCATTCAGTAGAATGCCATGTGACCATTAAAACTAATGATAAAATTCTACTTTTACTGACTTGAAATTAAGTTGTAGGATTCTTTACTTGCCATCTATGTGTATATAAGAAATGTGGACTATTACCAAGAGTGAAATTTTCACTTAATTTAAAAAAAAAATTTACTTTTGGTGTCATTTTCTTTTTATTAAAATTGAACACATAGGGCTGGAGGGTTAGCTCAGTGGTTCCGGCACCTGCCTCGCAAGCGCAAGGACCTGAGTTTGATCCCCGGTAACCACATATAATGCTGGGCATGGAGACACGCCCACCAACAATCAACACCGCATACCACAATGCCCGACGTGGCGGCTCACGCCTGTAATCCCAACACTCGGGAGGCAGAGACAGGAGGATTGCTGAGTTCGCGGCGGCTTGCCTGGGTTCCATAGTGAGCTCAGAGCCAGCCTGAACTACAAAGTGAGACCCTGTCTCTAAAAAGTGAGACCCTGTTTCTAAAAAGCAAAAAGCAAGAAAAAAAATGAACACATAGACTTCTGCTTCTATCCAAGAAAAAGAAACAGGAGTCAATCTTACTTTTCCACACCAAACAACTGAAAGTCTAGACAAAATATATGAATAGTTTTCAAATGGTGGGTAACAGGCAATACAGGGCAATAATACTCAAGAAAAAGAAAATATGCGAGCCAAGCTTCAGAGATGCTTAGCTGAGTGTGGCAAGTAAGTTTCGTCTGCAACTGAGAAATGGGAACTCAAAATAGTATGGAACATCCTGCGTAGAGGAGATGAGATGAGAATATGGGGAGCACAAAGTCGCTAGAAGAACTGGATAGATGACTAGGGAGGAAAGAATGAGGTAGATAGTGCCTTGGCCACTTTCTTCATCAGTGGAAAAATTTATCCAACACCCAGGGCTAAAAGGAGGAGAAATTTATTTTGACCTATATTTCAACTGATAGTCGATTGGGTCCAAGGCAGGATGGTATGACACAGGGGCAAGGCAGAAGAAAGTTGCTCATGGCATGGTGAACAGGAATTATGGAAGGTGAAGGAAGGAGCCAAAAAGGGAGATACACTCCTCTAAGCCGTGGTTCCAGTGACTCACTTCTTCTAACCAGGCCCCACCTTCTAACAGCAAGTCCACTACACTGACCACATAAGCCAATCACATTTGAAAAGCTCAATAAATGAGCACATGAGGTTCTTGGAGGACATTAGAATTGCCTAGACAGTCCAGCCCCAGTTGGAAGGGTTGATGTGGGTGAAGGCCAGAAGGGTGTAGTTCTTTTCCCAGTGTCCCGCTTCAGAGCCAGCCCACCAAGCACTGAAACAAGAGTCAAAAACGAAAACTTCTCTTCTTTTAAATTGTAGATGTCTTATATATCTTAGGCTGGAGGAAATTGACTAAAACAGGTACATGGAAGAGAAGTAGGAAAGGAAAAGGGAGAACCAAATTGAACTAGAGTTGAGATGCAAAACACACAGAATGGTCTTAACAGCTAATAAACATGATGAAATGAAATCATTGAAAATACTCAGTTCATTCCAAATAAGACAGAAAAGAAGAAAGAAAAGACAAAGGATGGGTAGCACAAAGTGAAACTAATAGTACCATGTTAGACAAATAGTCAAGCAAAGCAATATTCACATTCATGGTGTTTAAGTACCTCAATGAAAAAATAGAAGTTATCAGATTGAATTATAAAAGAAATGTAAGCTAGATTCCTATTTAATTATATGAAACAAGCAGGTTAAGCAAATGCAAAGAAATCAATATCCTTGTGTTTTGCTAACATGAGCCCCCCCAAGTTAAAATAGGTATATGATATCAGGCAAAATAAATTTCATAGCAAAGATTATTTCCAAAGATAGTGAAGATCATCATTACGAAGCTTGTAATCGAACTTCAGTAATGCTAAGACTGAAAGGAAAAATAGATATATTCACATCCGCTAATGGTGTACACTCTGGTAACATCTGTAGATTAGTACTCAGTACAGTAAGAGGACAAAAAGAAATCAAAGATATTCAGGTTGAAAAGTAAGAAGACAATATGATAATTTGACTGTTATTGTTAAAAATTTTAGGGGATCTACATAAAGGATCCTGAAACTGAGCAAAGTAACCTGAGCAAAGTTGAGGAGTAAGTTCAATATAATAAGTATAAATGGAACTTCTGTAACTATAAACAAACACTGAAGTGAAAAAAACAATCTTATGAAAAGAAATATATTAGACATGACTTTACAAGATATTTACAAGTCATCTTCACTCGACTCAAAACTTCACAATGAACAAAGGAAAAGAACAAAGTAAATAGAATTATATAGAATATTTACTGTATAGACTCAATAAAATTAAAATATTAATTTTTATCCAGATAGACATGTTTAACATAATTTTAATGAAGCCACAAGCACAATTTCTATAAATAGTCACAAGTTGATTATGAAACTTACATGTAAAAGGAATCCATAATTGTCCATAATTGTCCAAAAAGTTTTGAAAAAGAGCAGAGTTATTGCCACCTGATTCCAGAACTTCTTATAGAGCTACCAATAACAACGTAATTGTCAAAAGAAGACTGCATATATTAGTAGGCTAGTCCTGATATACACCCACACCTACAATGACAATTTTCAAAGCAAATGGCGAAGAAATTTAATAGCTAAATATAATCTTTTCAACAATGTACTGGAATCACAATATAACCAGAAATCAACTCAAAATGAATTATGTACCTAAACATTAGACTTAAAATGGGAAAAGAAATAGGACCAAAATAGGACCAAATCACTGACTTTGGTTTAAGAAAAAGATGTCTCAGATATGAGGAGACATGTCATGTAAAAGGAAAAATGTAAATAATAAATTATAAAATTAAAGAAAAACTTCTATATTAGTGTACATAAAAGATTTGTTTACAATAGCTCCAAACTGGAAATAACTGGAATGTTTATTGATGAGGTAATGAATGACAAATTGTGGTCTGGAATATTACACAGGAATAAAATGGAGTGAAATGTGGGTAAATTCATCAGCATGATGAATCTCAAATATTTTCCCTCAGTAAAAGAAGCCAGACAAATAAAAAGAGTACATCTATTATATTCATCTATTATTATATACATCTATTATATCTGACCTATTTATATAAAATCCCAGAAAATTGAAGCTAATATTAATGGTACTGGCACATCAATTGTACAATGGCAGTTAAGGAAGAATAAATAGATTACAGAGGAAGGAAAAGAAACTTTTGAGAGGGAAGGATGTGTTATTTTAACCACTGTCATTATTTTATGAGCATATACATGTATTGAAGTTCATCAAATTGCAGATTGTAGTATTAAAATTTTGCTTAAAGACAAATATTTGTAAAACAAAGTGCAGTGATAAAGAAGTTTGTGGTTTCCTGTTCTGTTCTGACTAGCTCTGTTTCTAACTAGCTTTGTGAGTTTAGAAAGTGTTACATTTCCATCCTCTTCATACTTTTATAGAAAGAGTTGGTGGAATGAAATGATAAAGATATTTCTGTCTCTAATCTCTAATAACATCAGCTCAATTTTATTGCACATGTATGAAGTACTTAGTTCAATACTCACTTTACTTCATGAGATGTCACTTAGAGGAATCAATTAATTTCCCAAGGCCATGATGTGACTAAATAAAAGACCCTCAGACAAACAGTCCACCAGACTTTGCAGCTTCTGTGTACAGCTCATGTGCTGGATGTCTAGAAATGTATCTGTTGACTGGTGTTCACTCCCAAGTAACTGTCCTACCTGCTTTGCTTAGATATGTCCTATTAGCTATCATTTCTCCAACACATTTGACTCCTATTTGCCATATTTTCTTATAGTTTGCCACCTTGAGAAAGTAAGTTTTTATTTTATCTGTGGAATTTAATGGCATAGCTCATATTGACATTAATGTAAGTCACTGAGCAGAATCATATCCATTGTGCTGAGACTTTATATTAAGATACTATCACTAAATACAACTCACAAATTACAAAAGTTTAATATAACTCTCAACATTTCTTTTAATTTTCCATTATTTCCTTTACATTCAAGAAGAGTGGGAGAAAAAAATCCATTGTAAGGCTGGAGATTTAGCTCAGTGGTTCCAGTGCCTGCCTGGCAAGCGCAAGGTCCATGGTTTGATCCCTGGTTACCACATACAACAATCCTGAGCATGGTGACTCATACCCACCAGCAATCAGTACCACATACCACCATTCCAGGTGTGGTGGCTCACTCCTGTAATTCCAGCACTTGGGAGGCAGAGGCAGGAAGATTGCTATGAGTTCCAGGCTTGCCTGGGCTACATAGTGAGCTCAGGGCCAGCCTGAACTACAAAGTGAGACCCTGTCTCAAAAGAAAAATCCATTGTATATAAGTAATATGTAATCTTTTTCTTTTATGGAATTTAACTTCACTTGAAAGAAGAAATGGTATAAATCCTCAAAGAGACCTCTTATAGGAGAGATCAGTTATGAGCTTGTTCCTTTTGCATCCATGTATTTTTCAAGAGGGGGCCTATAGTATTATAAATAATCAAATGAAAAATACCACTTAGCTAATTAAACTTATGAAATAGGAGAAAATAGGCTCATCAGAAAATTTCACCACCACAAATCAGCCTTGGACCCTCTTCCTGTTTTAAGTAGGCCATATTGTTGAATTCATAATTGCATGGAGGGTGAGCTGATTAGTAATAATTGATTCAGCTTTAGAACAATTTCTTCACATTATGGTTTATACTTTTCAAGATGGGCCCAAGCTAAGGATTTCAGGAGGCACGTGGTAAAAGGATTTTTAAAAGTCCATACAGTGGCCAGAGAGCAGAAGATGCTGAAATCAACTAGATGTGTTGTACTCTTTTATTTGGCCCTGTCTTCCCATATTTCTCCTACCCGTGTTGTCTTGTTTCTCCTATGTCAGAGTATTCTATTAGTATTTATTTTCTTGGAAGCAAGAGGCTTAGGAGACTCAAATACTGAAAGTTAGGCTTCATATCTTGTATTCTCTGTCCTTTTCACTCTAGGTTGTTCTTGGAGATCCCAAGTGTCTTCAGGCTAAATGTGATGGTTCATGGCCTGGTAATCAGTGCCTCTGTGCATTAAGTAGATGAGGTAAATGACATCAGAGCTCTTTATGAGTAGGGAACATAAATATTTGAATTTAGTTTTATATAATGAAGGGTATGCTCTTTTAAAACTTGAAAATGGCTTTGTACGTAACCAATTGCCCACACTTGAAGTGCACTATCAGTTTTGTTAGGTATATGTTGTAAGAAAATCATTACAGCCAAGATAATGCATATCTCTACCACTCACAAAGGCAACACGTGTACAGCTTCAATTTCCCTCATCTCTCTCTTTTTTAATTGAATTCTTAATTGGTACATATTATATACAGCTCACAATCATACTCAACATTTGGGAATTTGTACCAGTATATGACATGAGTTAATTCTCATTTTTACCCATATCCCTATCTACCCCACAACCCCTCACCCCCTATTATATGTGCTTTCTTTTTCTTTTCAAATCATATTTAATCTTTCCCCTCATTACTTTCCCCTACCACATTCCCTTTGAGTATGTCCTATTTCACAAAATGTTTCGTACATTCTAGAATTCATTTATGTCTACAGGTTCTCATACCAGAGAAAAGATACAGTATTTACATATCTGTGATCTATTTATTTCACTTATTAGTGTGTCCTCAAGGTGTGTCCATTTGTACATAAATGACTCAAACTTGTCATTCTTTATGGCAGAGTAATACTCCATTTTATTAAAAAAAAAAACCTACATCTTTATCCAGTCTGCGGTTGAGGGGCGTCTGGGTTGTTTCCAAGATTGGGCTATCACAAACTGAGCTGCTATGAGCATGGGTACACATATGTCTTTCAGATGTAATTCTTGTAATTCCTTTGAGTATATTCCTAGCAGGGGCCTCTCTCATCTCTCTTTGCACCCCCCCCCCCCATATAGCCATCTACAGGTCACACTTGACCTCACACACATTTTCTGTGACAGGTGCACAGAATTAAAACTTCTAAATATATTTTGAAACATTAAATATTGTTTGATTCCATAAAATCAACCTAGACATCTTTTATTTAAATCCCAAGTTGGCCCAGCATCTTGCCTCTTCTCCCAAGTTAGAGCTTTGGGGTTGTCAGCGTTTCTGGCCAAGGCACCCACTATCCAGTTTACCTCAGCCTCCAGAATCATTGTTTGATTTACAGGTTTTCAGGCTTTGAATCTACCCTTCCTGTCTGTTTATGTACCCCGCATCTCAACACAAGCACTCATCAGTCTCTCCAAACACCACATATTTTCTTAGTTTTCTTTTACTCTTGCACAGTTCTGGCATGCTCCCTTAAGCTAGCTCAAATGTTAACTATTTAGTAATGTGCTTCCTTTGGAAAATCTCTTTAGGCAGGATACATTGCTGCTGTCCTGTGCTTTGCTCTTCTCATTACCATGGAGCATGTCACAGTGTTAATCATTTGTACATCTGGCCCTCTTTTTTTTTTTTGTTTGTTTAGACAAGGTTTGTAGTTCAGACTGGCCCTGAATTCACTGTGTAGCTCAGGCAAGCCTCGAACTCAGCAATCCTCCTGCCTCTGCCTCCTGAGTGCTGGGATTATAGGCTGAGCCCAGCTACATCTGGCCCTCTTGCTAAGAGTGACCTCCACAAGTCCAAGACAGATGTTTTTTATTGTTCTAGGTTTTCCAGTATCTAATCTAAATTCTCTGCACAAAACAGAAACTTAATACATAATATTTTAAAATGCCACCAAGTTAAACGATTCTTAAAAGTGTAGGTCTTTATATATTTTATTTGAGAGGGCAATACTTTTAAATATAACAATTTAAAAAATACTAAACATTTTAACTGTAACTTCAATTTAAGGTTGTGTGTGTGTGTTTCAACTGCTGTAATACCACCTGTTGGCTAACTTAGACACAATAACCACTGAGATTCATTGAAACAGTTTATTAGACCTGGAGATAGCTAGTTTTACCATCTAATTTTCCACAGTTTAGAAAGTGTGTATTTATTGTGTGAGTTAACTAATATTAAAGTTACTAGGATTTCTTTCCACTCAAACATGTATGGTTGGTCCTTTCATCCTTCAGCACAAGTATGTAATTAATCATATGTACATTAATCAAAACTTTTCTAATTGGGAGATTCTTGTCCAAGAAATTTCCTAAACACATCAAGTTCATCTATTTTTTAACTTTCCTAGCTACTTTTCCTTTCTTTCATCTATCTGTGACATTCATCCTACTCCTGACCAGAAGCCATCATATTGCTCTTAGATCTGAATTAAAAAAATATATATATATATATATAAGGGCTGGGGATTTAGCTCAAGTGGTACTGCACCTACCTTGGAAGCACAAGAGCCCAAGTTTGATCCCTGGTACCACCAAAAAAATGTATATATATACACATAAAATATATATTTTATGTATATATACACACATATATATCAAAGTTTATATATTATATATATGTGGGCTTGCTACATAATTGGGCTATTTTATATATATATATATATATATATATATAGGCTTGCTATATAAGATATAATATATATATATTACATATATTATACACACACACACACACACACACACACACGTGGGCTTGCTACTGCAAGTCTTTCCTTAGACTGAATGTGTTGGAATGTGTTATTTCTCAGTAGCATGTGTAGAAAAAGAAAACTGCCTCATTTGAAAAATCCAGTTCTTTCTATAGAGCATTTTGTGAATGCCTACCATGCAGAAAGCTCTCTATGCATGCATTCTAGAGAATAAAGAAGTGGGTAATACCCAGACCATGTCCTTGAGGATTTTACAATGTACGAGGAACAACTGAAAAATGTTTGAGCATCTCAGCTAATGGAAACAGCTCGCACAAAAACCCAGAGATTGGGACATCGGCCCATGTATTCAGAGAGCAGTCAAACTGAGTACACCCGCCTGAAGCAGTGCATTTGTGGAGGTTGAGCACGACCCCCCCTCCCCATCTCTTTTCTCCCTTTTACTCCCTATATTTTTCTCCCTTGGTGTAAAGATCTCAAGGTCTGGTTCAATTTAGTAACAAGGTAGTGAAGACCCATAGAAAATGAACAATCTCTACGTCGTAGGAAAGTCAGTCCCTCAAAATGAACTTTGTAGCATGGTTAGGTTTTATATGGCTATAAAATGCTGGGAACATTTTCCTGTAAAAATAATTTTGCAACATTTGCTTTGATCTGGTATAAGAAGTACTCCCACCTTGAAGGTTTTGGACCACTGAAGATGTAGACCATTACCCTGAGTACTCCAGTGCTTTTGGTTTCATTTTGAAAACAGGCATTTGTGACTCTAGTAGACAGCAAGAGAAGGAAGGCTCAGAGCCACAGGGTGATTGCATTAAGACTCTTTTTCCTGTCTTCTTTGCCACTCTGATGGATGGTAATAATTTCCTTTTTCCCTGCTGATAATAAATTTAAGTTTTTTTTTTTTTCCTACCAGTACTGTTTCTAGGGTTTTTCTCAGCTTAGCTTGGATCAAATCACCCTTCAGAGAAAGACGATGAATTCTCTGTCCTGGTCCCTCAGGGATGGATTTTTAGGTATTAGCTTCTGCCCAATCTGAGTATGAGACAAAAATAACAGCCCTGTGACTCTTAACAGAGCCAAGCACTCCCTGCATAGGGGCAACTTAGAAGCTAAGTTAATGCCATTGCTTCCCACAGGAGGAGGTGCTGGGGTGAATCAGAAAGCCAAGGACACAGCACCCTGAGGCGTACTGTGGGTTTGGTTGCTCAGGAGCCTATTTAACCTTCTGCTTGAAGTAGGGACCAACACTCACTGGAAATCTTCCAGGATGACAATCTCTCGAGGGCAGCCTGGCCACTCCTCTAGTCTGTATCTTTTTTTTTTTTTTTTTGAGACAGGGTCTCTGTAGTGCAGGCTGGCCCTGAGCTCACTATGTAGCCCAGGCAAGCCTCGAACTCAGCAATCCTCCTGTCTCTGCCTCCTGAGTGCTGGGATTACAGGTGTGAGCCACCACGCCCGCACTGTGGTATGTGGTATTGATTGCTGGAGGGAGCAAGTCACCACGCCCAACATTATATATGGTTACCGGGATCGAACTCAGGACCTTGCGCTTGTGAGGCAGGCGCTGGAACCACTGAGCTAACCCTCCGGCCCTAGTCTGCATTTTTAAAACCTGTCTAGAGGGACCCAAGCATGCTAGTAGTGACCATAAGTGAGTTCACTCTGGTATCAAGTGGCTATTTTAAGCGCCCCCAGATGTGTTTTCTGGATCAAGTGTCTCCTTGAATCAAAGTTGTTTTGTGGCATGGTCTAAGCATCGCCTCTGTTTTAAGCCCTCAGTCGAGGGAAATCTGCGTTGTGATGCAGGGCCTGGGGGACTAGCAGCCACAGGGTGGGATCCACGGACTTGGTGGATAATTTAAAGAGCTCTTTCTCCAGCCAGCTGGCCATCTTTGGTCCTTACAGTTTTTAATAAGAATATTCTTGAGAGAGAGCCATGGAGGATACCTGTGGGGTAAGCAGGCAATTTCATTCTGCAAGAGAGAAGTTTTCAAGGAAATTTCTAATTTTACTGAGCAGCCTTATTCGGAAAAGCTAAAATACTAAAGAATATGAGTTTATAATTGGAGAAACCATGAGCTGGACCTGCTCACAATGATAATTTGGGGTTTAATTAATTAATGACTAAAGTACTTTGGCAACACAAAGGACTATATAAATGCTAAATATTATTAAATGTTAATAGCCATGTTCTCAAATAACACTGATATTAATTTAAATTCCTAAACCTTATTATCAGAATGAAATGTATGCTAATGAGTCTTTCCTAATAAATATTTTGTTTATGATGTATTTAGAGTGGTATTACTTATCTGGCTAGAGCAAGTATAAATTACAGCACTTGGCAAAAGGGTTGCTGCCTTTTCTTCATGATAATTAAAATGGAAATGTAGAGAAATATAATGAATATATTAGTCAAAAAAATTTGTGTCAATGTCACTGAGGTTCATTCTGTACTGAACCAATGAGTCTACATCTTCTTTGAGTAGTGGTTCCAATATTTTATTGGTTCACTTTTGTTTTGCTGGACTCACTTAATTGTGTTTAATGAAACAGAGTTAAATGTTCAAACAAATTATATTAAAATGAAAAATTTTAAGAAAATCTCATGCCACCCTCTGGGATAATGAGATATTCTGGGATGCTTGTAAGTAGGTTAGGGACTTCTTTTTATATTGCTTTTTGCTTGAGACCACTGACAAGCTACTGTCATTGCTACCCCAGTGAGAGATGAATTTGCCTCCTTTTCATTCCTTAAAATGTTTGGATAGTAATACTAAAGGTTCCTGTTTGGGTGTTGTTGAATCATTTGCATCTCAATTAGGGAAGACTTGAGTAAGATCCTCAGGTAAAATGTACACATAGGTTATCCATGGCTTTTCAAACTGCAAGTGGCTACCTCAGTCTAGCAATGATGGTTTATTCTAGATCCCCTTAAAGTTTAGAAGTCTGAAGTTTATAAATGGGTAATAAAAATATAAGATTAATATTTTAATATTACAAATACATTGCAATTAATCCCTTGCAAAATATTCCATTTGCTTCAAATATACTCATCTCACTGTTCTAAGCACTTTCTTAAGCACTTTTGGAAGTCTTTTTCAATGAGTGTTTGTAGGGGGCATAACCGAAGAGGTGATGAATGCTGCGGCTGAGTGCCATCCAACAGAAAGGCAGGCTCACAAAACATTATGATGCGCCTTGTCTATCTTGTTCAGCAGAGTTGGCACTGTATGACGTCTGGCTCTTCCCCAAAGTCAAAATGACTATGAAAAGTAAATGTTTTGAATCAATTCAGGACATTGAAGCAGCCATGACAACACAACGAAAGACACTTATGAAAGAAAACTTTCAGAGCTGCTCCAGAAAGTGGCATGAACAGTGGAGTGTCCTACTAATAACACAAAAAGAGTCCCAGTGTACATACACATCTACTTAAAATAAGTCAAAATTTGTAACTTAAAATAGTCCAATTTATTATTGTTTTATAAAGTACAGAAGTACTTTTGAGCAAACATCTCTAATTTTTCTTCTAATTTATTAACATTTCAAAATAATTAAGTTGAGAAATAAATTGTTTTTCATTATACTTATCCATATTTTTCTTT
>PVIC010006844.1:0-52895 GCA_004025085.1 Thryonomys swinderianus
ATCTGGGGATTTTGTAATTACTGTCTTCCAGGGAGGGGCTGGATCCAGACCTTGACCTTCAGCCCAGGGAGGAGAATGAGGCCTGTAGTTTCTCATTGATGGTGTTGGCCTTCAGAAGGATCCTCTTTTTGCAAGTCTTTCAAGGGCCAGCCCTATCTATCTGCCTACATATGTCTAGCTGGCTTTTCTACCTATAATAATTCCACCCACATGCCACGACTGGGGTGATATATTTAACGGCCCCTTCCTGAGCTCCCTCCTGACCCTCAGGTGTGCACTAGGCTTTCAGAGGGATGGCCTGCAGCCTGTAGTCGCTTCCCCTTGGGACTTTCTCTGCACCTCACCAAGGGCAGCAGCCAGGGCTGTCTGGCTCTGCCCTTCTCCTCTGACCATCTCCTAGATACCAAAACGGATCGTGGGCCTGCATGCACTGCTGTTTGCTTTCTCGTCTCTTGGCCCTTATGAGTTTACTTTTGTCTTTTTACTTTATTTTATTTTTTATTTTTTGAGACAGGGTCTCACTTTGTAGTTCAGGCTGGCCCTGAGCTCACCGTGTAGCCGAGGCAAGCCTCAAACTCAGAAATCCTCCTGCCTCTGCCTCCTGAGTACTGGGATTACAGGCATGAGCCACCATGCCTGGCTACATTTGTTTTTAAAAATCCACTGATGTCACTGTGGTGGTGCACTGTGAGCAAGGCAGTAACAGGTGTGATCAGTGTTTCCTGTTGCCCTCAATCCTAAAGAGAAATGCGTGGCCACCGGGAAGGAATACAGTGGTCCCTGTGCTCCTGGCTGAGGTTCAGTTCCCTTGTTCCACATGGGTTGTTGTGTGGGGTTTGCTGGCTCCCTAGGATTCACAGGACGCAGTGGGTGCCTGAATTGGGCAGGTGACAGATGACAGAGTTGAGCAAGATAATGGGCTACTGCCAGTGGGAGGTGGTGGGTCTCCAGTGGTGGCTGCCAAGGCAGGCACTGTGCTGGCCTGAGACGCTTGCAAGAAGTTCATGGGTGGAGGTGCCAGACATCCACAGGGCAGGAGGCCTAAAGAGGGAGTGAGAGCAGTACTTCTGAAGCTTTGTAAGAGAGGGAACTGATGTTCATCAGAGGCCCCCCTCCGCTTCTCACCCCCACTTGGCCAGAGCATGTGGCAGCCCTGCCTGCCTCTGGGAAAATCTGAAGCAGCGTTCTGTGAGCTGGTCAGGGCCAATTCTAGTCTGCATGCTCTTGGAGCACAGCGAGAATCATATTTCGTGGAGCCAGACTTGCATACGTTATGACTAGAACACATTGCTGGATCTGCTGGCACCTCTCAGCACCTCATGAAGAATTCCGTCGAAGGCAGATGGTTCTCTGGCCTTGTCAGTCCAAACGCATTCCAACTGAATTCACTTCAGATCAACTCCATTAGCATTTGTTGCGTATCTTCCCTGCCTAGAGGGCACATCCCTGATGTGACTATCCAGAATCTGAAATGCTATAAAATTCGATATGTTTTGAGTGTTGACATAATGCTCTCAAGTGGAAAATTCCATGCTTGACCTCAGGGATGGGTCAGATTCAAAATGCAGGTGCACTAAAACTGTTGTAGAAAATTACCTTTAGGCTGTGTGCATTAAAAAGATAAACCCATTTGATTTTTAAACTTAGGCCTTTTCCCCAAGATATCTGTTTTATAAGCAAGTGTTCTCAAATTTGGAAAAAACCCAAATCCAAAGTACTTCTGGTTCCAGGCATTTTTGATAAGAGATTCTCACAACAGTTTTTTTTTTTTTTTTTGCTTTTTGAGACAGGGTCTCATGTTGTAGTTCAGGCTGGCCCTGAGCTCACTATGGTGCCCAGGCAAGCCGCCGCAAACTCAGCAATGCTCTTGTCTCTGCCTCCCGAGTGCTGGGATTACAGGTGTGAGCCACCACGCCCGGCATTGTGGTATGCGGTGTTGATTGTTGGTGGGCGTGTCTCCACGCCCAACCTTATATGTGGTTACCGGGGATCGAACTCAGGCCTTTGCGCTTGCAAGGCAGGCGCCGGAACCACTGAGCTAACCCTCTGGCCCTCTCACAACAGCTTAAAATACCTGTGGATCAGCTTCTCTTTCTACAAGCCTGATGTCCGGCATGGGGTGCTGTGTCCTCTGCTCAGGGAATCATTGGGGTAGAAGTGAACTTTTTTTAAAAATCGAATTCTTTTTTTTGAGACAGGGTCTCGCTTTGTAGTTCAGGCTGGCCCTGAGCTCGCTATGGAGCCCAGGCAAGCCGCCGCGAACTCAGCAATCCTCCTGTCTCTGCCTCCCGAGTGCTGGGATTACAGGTGTGAGCCACCACGCCCGGCACTGTGGTATGCTGTGTTGATTGTTGGCGGGCGTGAGTCTCCACGTCCAGCATTCTATGTGGTTACCAGGGATCGAACTCAGGACCTTGTGCTTGCGAGGCAGATGCTGGAACCACTGAGCTAACCCTCTGGCCCTTAAATTGAATTCTTTATTGGTACATTTTATATATAGCTCACAATCACACACAATATTAGGGAATTTGTACCAGTATGTGACACAGTTCAATTCTCATTTTTACCCACATCCCTACCCACCCACATTCCCCTCACCTCCTATGTACAAGCTCTTTTATTTTTTTCCAAATCATATTTATTTCTTGTTGTGGTCTCTGCTGGAGGCTTGGGGAAGTTCCTCTTCTTCTTCTTTTTTTTTTTTAGACTTGCTTTGTAGTTCAGGCTAGCCCTGAGTTTACTATGTAGCCCAGGCAAATTTAAACTCAGCAAGCTTCCTGTCTCTGCCTACCAAGTGCTGGGATTACAGGCGTGAGCCACCACACCTGACACTGCGGTATGTGGTATTGATTGCTGGTGGGTGTGAGTCACCACGCCCAGCATTGTATGTGGTTACCAGGGATCGAACTCAGGACCTTGCACTTGTGAGGCAGGTGTCAGAACCACTGACATAAATTTCCGGCCCTGAAGTTCCTCTTCTTATAACCCCATTCCTCGGAGTTGTCAGATTGATGTGATGCTTCCTGGCTGGTGGTGTCTGTCAACCAGGCTGCTCTCAGCATTATTGGTTGCCTGAGATCTTGCCCATGTGGCCCCCTCTGTCTTCTAGCCCATGAATATGATGAGGCTTTGAGGCTCCGACTTGTTCTTTTGCTATGAGGTAAAAGAAAGTGGACACTTTCCACTGTTCAAGCCAGGTTTGCCATGTGATATAACCTAATCCCAGCAGTAAAATCCACTGTGGTCTTGGTCCCCAGAAATTGCCAGGTGTGCATATGTGAACAGTGGAAATCCTGGGGGCCAGAGGGAATTTGGCTTATTCCACACCCTGAGGGGCTCGCTGTGGCCATCGCAGGTGTACTCTATCCACAGATTTGGAGTGTGAATGGACTCAGTCCAGAGGAGTCTCTGACAGTGGACAGAGACTGTGCTCTGTGATCAGCACAGCTGCAGGAAGACCAAAGGTAGTCACTGTCCTGCCCTGGGGCTCAGGTTGAAAATGACCAAACTGGAGTGGGTGGATCAGCTGTGTAGGATAGCCCTGGAAGCCTGTGAAGGTGACCTGGCCTGCAGAGAAGCTATGGCAGGTGGCAGGCTGGTGGCCGTGTTCTCTTGCCATCTCTTGCCACCCATGAGCCCCATTAGATATTTTTTTTTTTTTTTTTTTGCTTTATGAGACAGGGTCTTGCATTGTAGTTCAGGCTGGCTCTGAGCTCACTATGGTGCCCAGGCAAGCCTCTGTGAACTCAGAAATCCTCCTGTCTCTGCCTCCCGAGTGCTGGGATTACAGGCGTGAGCCACCACATCCGACATTATGGTATGTGGTGTTGATTGCTGGTGGGCATGTCTCCACACCCAGCATTATATGTGGTTACTGGGGATCGAACCCAGGACCTTGCGCTTGCGAGGCAGGTGCCGGAACCACTGAGCTAACCCTCCGGCCCCCCATTGGATATTTTTATGGAAGCCTTCTCAGTGCCAAGCTGTGTCCACTAGAGAAGCAGGACTTGTGGCCCAGCACTGATGTGTTCTTTCTCCAAGCTTCAGGTGGCCGCTGTGTCCATGCTGTTATCAAGGTGTCTTTGGGGCAAACTGAACTATGATGCATAGAGTACTAGGGACCCAAGCCTGAGGTGCAAGGGGGTGAGAAGAAGGGAAGGCAGGAAAGCAAAGAAGAGAAAGAAGATACATGAAGGTAAAAAATGGAAACTAAGATTATGTATATAGGTGCAATAAGAGTTGGAAGGAGGACAAGGGGATGGGAAGAAATAAGAATCAGGATATATTGTACTGGTACAAATTCTTAGTGAGGAATGTGAAAATAACGTACACTTAAAATGTACCAATAGGGCTGGAAGGTTAGCTCATTGGTTCTGGTGCCTGCCCCACAAATGCAAGGTCCTGAGTTCGATCCCTGGTAACCACATACAATGCTGGGCGTGGAGACTCATGCCCACCACCAATCAATACCACACACCACAGTGCCGGGCATGGTGGCTCATGCCTGTAATCCCAGCACTCGGGAGGCAGAGACAGGAGGATTGCTGAGTTTGAGGCTTGCCTGGGCTACATAGTGAGCTGAGGGCCAGCCTGAACTACAAAGCAAGACCCTGTCTCAAAAAACAAAACAAAAGAAAACAAAACAAAAATGTACCAATAAACTTAAAAAAAAAAAAAAAGCATTGAAGACAGAACCCAGACATTCCTGCTGTTTGCTGCCAAAGGCCACAGTGCCATGCATGGCATGTCTCAGCTGTGTACGAGGGCAGATGCCAGACAGCAGGACCAGAAGGTGAAATTTCTTGCCAGGGGCCACACAACAGGGAGAAGCATAAAAGAAGCCATTGTCCCTGAAGGAGAGTTGAGCACTGGGATGCGGGTAAAGATGTGGCCCCACACTTTGTAACCTCTGTAACCTCGATTTGACAGCCTTTTACTCCTCACCAATCAGCACCCTTCAGGCAGAAAGGGCGGGGCCTGGGGTGTATTTGCTGCCTATCAGCGACAAAACAGACCTCCCATATGGAGGAAACTGATAGCAGAAGGGTTAAAGGCTGGTTGCTCCCGGGTTTGATTCCTAATCATTTCTAATTCCCTGGTGCCTTGTGAAATAAACATGATTAACTCTGGGAGCCACTCTATGGAGCTGCATGGAGAGGAGGCCTGTGGACAGCTAATTTGATCAGAGGTGGCGATTTCCACCTCTCGCGTCTGTGTTCAGGGCAGATAAAATGCAGAAAGGGTGGAGATGCTTAATTAACCCTGTAATTCTTGCAGGGCTAATTAGCATATAGATGAGGGTGGCTCTCCAGTTTGGCTCTGGCCCTGCTCCTGTCTTTGTAAGGGGTGCTGGGCCCTCTGGAGGGACAGGTCTGGCCCAGCCAGCCCGATGGCTCCCACTCCCCCTTTTCACTTTTATTTATTCATTCATTCATTGCTATTTGCTGAGACCTGAGTCCAAGGGGTCATGCATGATGCCAGCCTTGCTGTCTGCCTCTGGGCATCTCTTCACTCTTACTTATTCCCAAGTGTTATTATGGTAAGCATACTGCATGACTTTTTTTTTTTTTGAGACAGGGTCTCGCTTTGTAGTTCAGGCTGGCCCTGAGCTCACTATGTAGCCCAAGCAAGCCTGGAACTCAGCAGTCCTCCTGTCTCTGCTTCCTGAGTGCTGGGATGACAGGTGTGAGCCACCATGCTCAACATTGTATGTGGTTACTGGGATTGAACTCAGGACCCTGTGCTTGCAAGGCAGGCACTGGAACCACTGAGCTAAATCTCCTGCCCTTGAGTAACTTTTAACGTGTGTGATATATTATTATTGAAATTATTTATTTGTTTAGTGACACTGGGGGTGAATCTACGGCCTTGGCATCATGCTATAGCCCCAGTCATATAAAAATTCTGAGGCAGGGTCTCCTTAAATTGATAAATTGCTGAGGCTTCATTGGGAACCTGTGATTCTTCTGCCTCAGCCTCCCAGAGTTCTGAGATTTACAGGAACACATCACCACATCCAGCTTATTGTTGCCATTAGGTACAGTGATGTCCAGCAGATTCAACTTGGTTGACTATGACCATGTTCACTAGCTCTGCATCCCTCCTGTCCCCAACCCCTGGTTACTGCCCTCCTTGTATTATAGGTAGAAAAGCCAGCTAGACATATGTAGGCAGATAGATAGGGCCGGCCCTTGAAAGACTTGCAAAAAAGAGGATCCTTCTGAAGGTCAACACCATCAATGAGAAACTACACTTCCAGATAGCAGTGACCTGCTGACCTCATTCTCCCAGGATGGAATGTCAAAATCTGGATCTGGCCCCTCCCTGGGAATGCAAGGATTGTAAGTTCCCCAGACAGCAGGCCAGGACTTTGAATCACCTGGAGGAGTCTCCAGACAAGCAAGACCCTCTAAAGGCTTGATTTCTCATTGGACCCTGTTCAATCAAGTTGCTAAAGTAACTATGCTTGTCATTTACCCACTGGTTAGCCATGGTTTGCCCATTTCTTTCAAATCTTATTGGAAGCCCCCACTGTACTCATTGGTCAGTTGTAACCCATCTATCTTTTTTGAATCTTATTGGTAGCCCCCTATTTCAGACCTGCCTCACCTTGTGGCTTTGCTCCATAAAAGCCCTCTGAAAAGTGAGGTAGGGGGGTTACCCACTTTCTGGGTTCCCCCTTCTGTCTCTCTTAAGGCAGAAGCTTTCTCTCTCAATAAAATTTTCCTACTCAAACCTCTGTCGTTCCTAAAATTCATTCTTTGATTTTTAGAGAACACAAACTTGCGTTTCAGGTGGGGAGTTAGGCCTTAACTCTCTTGCATCATTTTGGAGGTCCCACCGGGATAACTGCACGGAAGTAAGAGTTTTCTTTCCTTCAGAAACTCTAAAAGGTTGGTTTTTCTCTGCAAATTGTAACTTTGCTTCATAGGGTTTAACTTTATTCTACAGATTATAGTCCTTGTTTTTAGTATTTGCTTCAAAAATGGTCTAAATTCTAAGTTGTATGCTTTAAATATCTGCAAACTGCTGATTTCTCTTATAGTACATTGTGTTTTGTTAGAACTGTGTTTTAATCTTTCTTTTTTTGAGACAGGGTCTCGCTTTGTAGTTCAGGCTGGCTCTGAGCTCACTATGTAGTCCAGGCAAGCCTAGAACTCAGCAATCCTCCTGTTTCTGCCTTCCGAGTGCTGGAATTACAGGCATGAGCCACCATGCCCGTCGCTGTGGTATGTGGTATTGATTGCTGGTGGGTGTGAGTCTCCACGCCCAGCATTGTATGTGGTTACTGGGGATTGAACTCAGGACCTTGCACTTGCAAGGCAGGCACCAGAACCACTGAGCTAATCCTCTGGTCCAACTGTGTTTTAATCTTGCACTGTATATGTTGTGTTTCTACTGGGTCATTGCTTAAAATGCTGTAAAAAGATCTCTTCAGGCTTTTTTTTGTCCCTTATAAAATTTTAATCAAACAGTGGTTACTTTGCTAGCTAGTAAATGCCACTAAGGTGGCTGCCACTCTTTTTTAAAAAATTTTTTTATTTTTTTAATTTAAAAAATTTTTAAAATTGCATTCTTTATTGGTACAATTTGCATACATCTCATAATCACACATAACATTGGGGAATTTGTACCAATATATGACACAGTCAATTCTCATTTTTACTCATATCCCACCCACACCTCCCCACCCCCTATATACATGCTCTTTTATTTTCTTTCAGAATCATATTTATTCTTTCCCCTCATTACATCCCCACACCAAATTTCCTTTGGAAATTTCCCATTCTAAAAAGATTGTCATACTACTAGAGCTCATTTGCATCTACTGGTGCTCATATCAATGAGAAGATCAAGTATTTGTCTATCTGTGTTCTATTGATTTCACTCCTTAGTGTGTCCTCCAGGTGCATCCATTTACACATAAGTGAATCAATCTTGTCATTCTTTATGGCAGAATAGTACTCCATTTTAGAAAAAAAAAAAAACACATCTTCTTTATCCAGTCTCCAGTTGATGGACATTTGGGTTGTTTCCAAAATTGAGCTAACACGAACTGAGCTGCTATGAACAAGGTTGTACATCTGTCTTTCCACTGTGATTTTCTAAATTCTTTTGGGTATATTCCTAGCATGGCAGGGTCAAATGGGACCCCTAGTCCTAGTTTTCTGAGAAATCTCCACACGGATCTCCACAATGGTTGCACAAGTCTGCAATCCCACCAACAGTGGAAAAGGGTTCCTTTCTCCCCACAGCCTTGCCAGCATTTATTGTTGGTTGATTTTGTAATAGTGGCCATTCTTTGTGGAGTGAGATCAAATCTCAGTGTTGTTTTCATTTGCATCTCTTGAATGACTAGTGATGTTGAACATTTCTTCATATGTTTCTTAGCCGCTTTAACTTCTGCCTCTGAGAAGTGTCTGTTCATTTCAGATGCCCACGGCTGCCACTCTTGAAGCAGAGGACAGGTTTCTCCAGTTGCCCTCTGGTGAATCCCCACTTGCAGGTGTAAGTGGAATGTTGACCATATAAGCAATTGGATTCCTTTCAGAGACAGATCTCTGATTGTGTGGAACTAGTGGAAACTGGGGCAGCAACTGAGGAACCCTGGCCAAGGCGACTCTTTAGTGGGTTCTGAAGGTTTCCCAAAAGAAACTGGCTCCCGACCTCCCGTCTGGGTAATCAAGAGAGAATCTCCACATCTTTTCCATATCTAAAATTCCTCAGTGAGGTGAAAGGGAGAACTTGCCGTGATCACCAGATGTGTTTTGCCTCAGAGAACTCTGAACGATGCTGGCAAAACCCTTTCATAAGCCTCTGTTATGAGTCGAGTTATGTGGTTGGACCCCTTTCTCTACCAGCAAGATAGAACTCCATGTGGCATATAGGAACAAAGTCTTTAATGAAATTAGACTACCTAAATCTTGTCTCTCCTAGACATGGGTTCCATCTCTCATGTAGACAAGAAAATGTTTGCCGATAGGTAATATACTTGAAAACTTTGACTATGGACTTATAAAATGCTATACAGTAATATCTAGATGTTTTTTTAAGTGACTTAAACTTTATTTAGACCTTCTCATTGATAATGGTCAGATGACTTCTTTCAGGGAGCCAAATCAGACTTAGAACAACTGTCTGCCTGACTTGTATATATGTCTTTACATGATAGATAAACAAAATAGGACTCTAGATGGCCTTTCTCTTCCTTCAGGCATGCGTAGGAAGTTGATAAGGGTATCTTTACTGACTTGAGGACTATGACTAAAATTATGAGTTTCAAATGATCAACTGGTTCGAGATGAGATCGATAGAGGGATACCAGAAGATGTCAGGGCTCGAGCATCAGAGATACAAAGTCTGCCATTTAGCGCTGGCACAGGGCAAACTTAGGTCCAAACCGAACTACTCCCTCAGCCTGGTCTTATCAGGGCCCTACCTAAAATGACTAAAAATCTAATAGAATACTTCCGAGCTCTTTCTGCCTGGGGCCCAAGGCAGAAATCTCTGACCAACTATTTCTAGATGTGATCTCCTAGAAGAGTGTCCTGATTCTGTCCATTAACCTAAGCCCCCCTCTTTCAAAAAAGGAAACAGCAAGCAGTGGGTTGAGTCTTTTAGTTTCATCTTATTCCAGTTTGTCAGTGATGGCACTAAACAGTATAGTCTAAAGCACACTAATAATGGTTCAGAAAGGCATATTTTACATACCTCCAGTTCACCAAGGCAGGCACTGGATGGAATATAGTCAGAGTACCCTAAAAGTGCTCACTAGAGTAAGGGAGCAAATTCCTGGGAGAAAATAAGGTCAAGTGCTGGTAAGGGTAGCTAATTCCAGTCTGACTTATTTTCTGGGTCTCTCTTCAGTCATAGCTACCTACCCTGGAGTAGAACAAGGCTTGGGAGATGGCCCAAGGATGTTACAATAAAACAGAAACTCATAAGGCACCATGTTTCTGTTGCAGATGGTGAATTCCATATCTGAGTTCCTTACTCCCTTGGAGTGTGTTATTAAATACTGGAAAAATGTTCGATCCTCACTTGCTGAAAAAGAGCAGCTTAATATTTCTCTGGACCCATGAGTGGCCTACTTACCCCCTAGAGCCAAGATGGAAAGAAGAGGGAAGTATTAATTATGATACTATTTCACAACTAAGATTATACTGTAAAGAAAAGGGAAAATGGACAGAAATACCATATGTTGAGATCTTCTTTGCATCAAGGAATAATTCCTATTTGTGTTCAAAATGTAAATGTGAGTCTCAGAGAAGCCACACAGTTCTAGCCTCTATCAGTGATGCTTCCCACCCTCCTCTTTTAGAATCTGAGGGCAAAGTTTCTAAGGATACTCTAGTTAAGATACCACCTACTATCACTTCTCGGCCTTTTGGCTAAGATCAAGTGAAGATACCACCTACTGAGGTAGAAATTTCTAAAATAACAACTACTGAATCTCTACCTACTGAGACAAAAGTTTTTCCTACTTGTCCTGTAGAGCCTGAGATCCCTCCTCTTTATCCTCCAAGGTTTGAGAGTAAGCCGGCCATAATACAGCCGTCCACTGGGCTATATCCATCCTTATCTCAAGCTCCTCTAGGACAATACCCCTTACAAGAAGTAGACAATGTTTTGGACGTGGTTGTGTCCACATACCTTTTTCTCTTAGTGACCTAAAACAAATTAAGCAGGACTTAAGAAAGTTCTCAGAAGATCCAGACAGGTACATTGAGAATTTTAGATGACTTGCTCAAATTTTTGAATTAGGCTGGAAAGATGTGATGCTAATTCTAAATCAGACACTTACTTCTGGTGAGGTACAAGCTGCAACACAGGCTTCCATTAAGGCCAGAGATGAATATCATATAATACATTATAAACCACCAGCTGAAAGACAGCCAGGAGAGAGAGCTAGAAATCCTTAGTGGAGCACAAGCTGTCCCTACACAGAACCCTCACTGGCCTGATGATCAGGTAGGAGACTGGTGTAGAAAACACCTATTGTACTGCATTAATGAAGGCTTAAGAAGGAGCAAAAATAAGCCAATCAATTATTTTAAGTTATCCTATCCAACAGGGAGAAAAAGAGCACCCCTCAGTCTTCCTAGATCACTTACTAGGGGCCCTAATAAGACATACTTCACTAGCTCCTGACTCAATAGAGGGACAAATTGTTCTTAAAGACAAGTTTATCACTCAGTCAGCCCCAGATATTAGAAGAAAGTTACAAAAAAATGGCTGCTGGTCCAGATAGTTCACTTGAGACTTTAATGAAAATTGCCTCCTCAACATTTTTTTTTTTTTCTTTTTGGAGACAGGGTCTCGCTTTGTAGTTCAGGCTGGCCCTGAGCTCACTATGGTGCCCAGGCAAGCCACCGCGAACTCAGAAATCCTCCCGTCTCTGCCTCCCGAGTGCTGGGATTACAGGCGTGAGCCACCACGTCCAGCACTGTGGTATGTGGTGTTGATTGTTGGTGGGCGTGTCTCCAGGCCCAGCATTATATGTGGTTACTGGGGATTGAACTCAGGTCCTTGTGCTTGCGAGGCAGGAGCCGGAACCACTGAGCTAACCCTCCGGCCCTCCTCAACATTTTATAATAGGGAAAAGGAAGGAGCCAGGGACAGGAGACAAAGAGATCAAGAGAAGGCTTCAGCATTTGCTGCAGCTCTCAGAGAAATAGATTCTGGGTCTAATTCTTGGGGTTCCAAGAAGGACTCAATGACTCAGCTTGCCTGCTACTGCTGCAAAGAATCAGGCCACCTCAGGAGGGACTGCAACAGGAGGCTCCCTGGACTGTGCCCCAACTGCAAAGGTGACCACTGGAGAGCGGACTGCCCCTTGAGGCCAAGGCCCCAAGGTTCAGGCCCTTCTCATCAACTGGTCCAACTGGACTGAAGGGGCCCAGGGCATTCACTATATTCTCCCTCTGGCCGGACTGTCATCTCCATGGAGGAGCCCTGGGTAGTTATGGCCATAGAGGAAAAAGAAGTGAGCCTGCCGCTGGACACTGGTGCCTCTCTCTCGGTCCTTCTCTCCAATCCTGGCCTCCCTTCCAGACACCATACTTCAGTGAAAGGAGACACAGGCAAAGAGGTAATTCGCTATTTCTTTCAACCCCTAGGCTATAACTGGGATGGTTTTTTCTTCACTCATTGCTTTTTGATTATGCCTGAAAGCCCAGTTCCCCTTCTTGGGCAAGATATTTTATCCTGTTTAAATACCATTATACATATGCATCCAGGACAAGTATGTTGTCTTCCACTTGTAGTGACAGAAATAAACCCTGAGGTATGGGCAACTGAGGGCAAGATAGGCAGAGCAATTAAAGCTGCTCCAGTACAGGTACATCTCAGAGATCCTACTATTTTTCCTCACCAAAGTCAATACCCTCTAAAACCTGAGGTAAAGAAAGGATTATTGCCTATAATTGATAATCTAATAAAGCAAGTCTTGCTTAAGGTCTGCAATAGCCCATGTAATACTCCAATCCTGGGAGTTCAAAAGCCTAATGGAGATTGGAGACTAGTACAAGACCTCAGATTGGGGGCCGGAGGGTTAGCTCAGTGGTTCCAGCACCTGCCTCGCAAGTGCAAGGTCCTGAATTCAATCCCCGGTAACCACATACATGCTGGGTGTGGAGACTCATGCCCACCAGCAATCAATACCACATACCACAATGCCGGACGTGATGGCTCATGCCTGTAATCCCAGCACTCAGGAGGCAGAGACAGGAGGATTGCTGAGTTCAAGGCTTGCCTGGACTACATATTGAGCTCAGAGCCAGCCTGAACTACAAAGCGAGACCCTGTCTCAAAAAAAACAAAAACAAAAACAAAAACAAAAACTCAGATTGGTAAATGAAGCAGTAGTGCCAATCCACCCAATGGTCCTGAACCCATACACTCTTCTTTCTCAGATCCCAGAAGGTGCTAGTTGGTTTTCAGTACTAGACTTAAAAGATGCTTTCTTTTGTATTCCTTTACATCCAGATTCCCAGTTTCTTTTCACCTTTGAAAATCCTTATGGTCAGGTCTCTCAGTTGACATGGACTGTTGTTCCCCAAGGATTCAGGGACAGCCCTCACCTCTTTGGACAGGTGCTTTCTCATGAGTTTGGCATGTTTTGAATACTCCCAGGTCACAGTATTACAATATGTTGATGATATACTAGTAGGTGCTTCTTCAGAAGAACTTTGTAGCCAAAGCACTCTGGCTCTGCTAAATTTTCTAGCAGATAGAGGTTTTAAGATTTCTAGATCTAGGGCACAACTTTGCAGCCCTGAAGTAAAATTTGGGCATTATTATATCTAAAGGAACTTGAAAACTGGGGAAAGAAAGAATTGAACCAATTCTTTCCTACCCACACCCAAAAACGCTAAAACAAACTTAGGGGATTCTTAGGAGTTAAAGGTTTTTGTCGCCTTTGGATAGCAGGATATGGTGAAACTGCATGACCCCTCTATCAACTTATAAAAGAAACCCAAAAGGCAAAAACCCATATTTTAACCTAGGGACCCAATTCCCAGGCAGCTTTCAAACAGCTCAAACAAGCCCTTCTAAGTGCCCCAGCATTGAGCTTGCTGATAGGACAGAAGTTCAATTTATATGTTGATGAAAGTCAGGGCATAGCTTTAGGAGTGCTTCCACAAGACTGCAAGATCGAGGACCTACTCAACAACCTGTAGGGTACCTAAGCCATGAGTTAGATCTCCTAGCAAAAGGATGGCCTGCATGCTTCAGAGCTGTGGCTGCAGTAGCTCTCTTGGTACCAGAGGCATCCAAGCTGACCTCAGGTAAAGATCTTATCATATATACACCTCATAATGTGGCAGGGCTTCTTTCATCTAAAGGGAGCTTATGGTTATCAGACAGTTGCCTTCTTAAATATCAAGCCTTTCTCTTAGAAGGACCAACTGTTCAAATAAAGACATGTTCCTCCTTAAATCCTGCCACCTTTCTACCAGAAAAGGAAACGTTAAAGCGGATAGACATGACTGCAAACAGGTAATTCTGTGCTCATATATAGCCAGAAAAGACTTACTGGACATACTCCTTGTTAATTCTGATCTTTGTTTCTTTTTTGTGAAGATAACTGTTTTATAAAAAGGAAAAGACAAGATATTCAGTAGTGACTCTACACCAGATACTTGAGAGTTCCTCCTTGTGCCTGGCACTAGTCACTTGTGCCTGATGCTAGTACACAGCTAGCAAAACTCATAGCTTTGACCAGGGCTTTATAACTCAGTAAGGGGCAAAAAGTCAATATTTATACTGATTTGAGATGAAGAAAGACTGTAAAATGTTATTGCAAGTTTTAATGTCTAAAAAGCAAGTAGAAAGGTAGTTGACTGGTAGTAAGTAGAAGGAAAAATGAAAGTTTTTTTTTTTTTTTTTTTTTTGAGACAGGGTCTCGCTTTGTAGTTCAGGCTGGCCCTGAGCTCACTATGTAGCCCAGGCAAGCCTCGAACTCAGCAATCCTCCTGTCTCTGCCTCCCGAGTGCTGGGATTACAGGCTTGAGCCACCACGCCTGGCAAGAAAGTGGTTTTTGTTTTTAAGTAAAAATGTCTGGTTGTGCCAGAGTGTAAAAGGAGATAAAGAAAAGCTGAACTTGAGGGCCTGTAGCAAGTTGTAGAAGGTTTGAGAAGTTGTAAATTTGCTTTGGTTTGAAATAATGCAAATAGTGAGTTAAAAATATGTTCATAATTTGACAGTATTAAATCAGTTTTGGTAAAAAGTTCTGGCAGTCTCTATGGTGATAACTATAGATCTAGTGATAAAGGTAATAAAACAAACTGTCCTTCAAAACCAGATGACACTAAAAATTTTCACTACAGCCCAAAGGGGGTGCGATTGTAAAAGCTGAATGCTGTGTATACATCCCTGATCCATCCATGAATATTTCAACTGTTGTCTATCAAGGGCCTTTAGATAGACCCTCTGCAGAGTGACCCTGACTGCCATTACAACTATGCACCTCTCCAGCCTGAAGAAGTTAGATTGGTCTTCGCCCATTTGCCCCTCACAGCAGTTCGGGTACCTCTTCAGAGGGAGGAATATTATAGGTAGAAAAGCCAGCTAGACATATGTAGGCAGATAGATAGGGCCGGCCCTTGAAAGACTTGCAAAAAAGAGGATCCTTCTGAAGGTCAACACCATCAATGAGAAACTACACTTCCAGATAGCAGTGACCTGCTGACCTCATTCTCCCAGGAAGGAATGTCAAAATCTGGATCTGGCCCCTCCCTGGGAATGCAAGGATTATAAGTTCCCCAGACAGCAGGCCAGGACTTTGAATCACCTGGAGGAGTCTCCAGACAAGCAAGACCCTCTAGGGCTTGATTTCTCATTGGACCCTGTTCAATCAAGTTGCTAAAGTAACTATGCTTGTCATTTACCCACTGGTTAGCCATGCTTTGCTCATTTCTTTCAAATCTTATTGGAAGCCCCCACTGTACTCATTGGTCAATTGTAACCCATCTATCTTTTTTGAATCTTATTGGTAGCCCCCTATTTCAGACCTGCCTCACCTTGTGGCTTTGCTCCATAAAAGCCCTCTGAAAAGTGAGGTAGGGGGGTTACTCACATTCCAGCTTCCCCCTTCTGTCTCTCTTAAGGCAGAAGCTTTCTCTCTCAATAAAATTTTCCTACTCAAACTTCCGTGGTTCCTAAAATTCATTCTTTGATTTTTAGAGAACATGAACTCGCGTTTCAGGTGAGGAGTTAGGCCTTAACTCTCCTGCGTCACTTGGATCCACACATTTGATTCACTTTGTACAACACTCATGCTTGGAGCATGTGTATTTGAACAATAGGATCCTATACTTCATTCAGGTGGGATTCACACAAAATTTGTTTTTCTGAGCTTCACTCTGCCCTTCACCAGTTCTTACATAATTTGTCCTGAGACAGTGTGGCTGGGGCTGTGGAATCCCATGGTGTCACCTGGCCATGACACCCAGCTTTCCTGGTCTGTGTGGGCTCTGTCACATTGAGACATCTGCCTGCTGGCTCCTGGTATTGGCCTTGGAGCCTCTCTGCACAGCTGAGAGGATTCATAATTGTTACTGGGCTTGGGTGCTCAAGCTAACTTTCTGTGCCAGCTTTTCTGGAGAGGCAGCCCACAAGGCATCTTCTCCAGGCCTGGGGTCCCAGATGTCGCCCTTCCTTCATGCTCCTAGAGCTCTGTCTTGGGTCTCCTGCTCCCTCTCCCACTCCCACCTGCTCATGTCAGGGTTGGGTCCTCATGGCCTGGCAGGGTGCCCATCATAGCACAGCGCCCAGGGATTAGGGTGGAGGGGGCCATCTTGGAACTCCATCCCTCCAGCCCCCTCTCAGCTCTAGCTCCTCCTACCTCCCAGGACTATGCTGGGAATTGTACCCCCATAGAAGGGAGGACCGAGGACCGGAGCTTTGACAAACATAAGCAGCATGGATTGACAGATTACAGCCTCGAGCTGAGTCTGGACTTAGAATGTGCACCCCCTTTGGAGTGAGCCTGGATGCATACCAGTGTCCTTGGTTTTTCTCCAACACATGGGCAGGGAAGGAGCACCCTTAGGACAGAACTGCCAGGTCTGGGGAACTGACCTCCCACCCTGGGCCCTGTTAGGCTCAGCATTGGTGCCCATAATAACATTTATCAGTCTCAAGTTGCTCATCTTTGAAGTGTGGACAGTGATAACTATTTCATAGATGCTGCTCTGGTCCTCACAAGAAGAAATCCACAAGGTGTGACCATCTGTGGACTGTACAGTTTAGGGTTGAGCTTTAGTGGCTACTCCTGGCCTGAGATGTGGAGCTGGACACAGAGCCAGGAGTAAACACAGGTCTGTGAGGCTCTGAGGTCCAGTTCTAGCAGGAGGAGAGGAAAAAGGCCTGTTAGGTGTGGGTGTTTGTGCATGTGTGTGGCTGCATGTGTGTGCGTGTGCTTTGTGTGTGGACTTGCACTTCTGTGGTGTGTGGTTAAGAGCAGGCCTATGTGTGGGCGCTCCATTGCTTGGCAGTCTGGAGGAGCTGCTCTGGGAGAATGTGAATCTGTCTCACTGGCTGAGGAAAGACCCGTTCACTCTATGGCTTGCAGTGGTGGGAGGGCCCAGGTAGACATTACACAAAACCAGACATTTTTCCAATTGCAAATTCACATGAAGTTGAAAGAAGTCAGAACGACCATCCAACCCTGGTCATAGCAACATTTTGCCATGTGCTGGCATCATCTTGACACTGATGAAACCTACTAGCCTTGTCTGGATTTTCCCCATTCTTTGTTCTTTTGTGTATGGAGATGTGTGCCAGAGGGTATGAGAGACTGGAGCAGATCCAGCTTTGTTGGGGGTGTCAGATAGGGCTCTCTGTCCCCTCATGGATGTCATCTGTCCAGAGGGCCAGATCACCACCCCAGGCGTGGGCCAAGGGAAAGACTTTCCCAGGAGAGCAGGTTGGGGAGGAGTTCTGAGGGCAGTGAGAACTGGCCTATCTTATCCTGGAGTGAAGCTGTTGGGTGAGCTTTGGTGGGTCTGCAAAGAGGGCAGTCTCTAAAGGCTAAAGATCTGCTATTTGTGCAGTCTTTTTTTTTTTTTTTTTTTTTTGAGACAGGGTCTCATTCTGTAGTTCAGGCTGGCCCTGAGCTCACTATGTAGTCCAGGCAAGCTTCAAACTCAGCAATCTTCCTGCCTCTGCCTCCCAAGTGCTGGGATTACAGGCAAGAGCCCCCATGCCCGGCACTGTGGTATGTGGTATTGATGGCTGGTGGGCGTGAGTCTCCATGCCCAGCATTGTGTGTGGTTACCGGGGATCGAACTCAGGACCTTGCACTTGTGAGGCAGGTGCTGGAACCACTGAGCTAACCCTCCGGCCCCTGTATAGTTTATTTTTAAAAGAATAGTATGAGTAAAATCTGAGTTTGGCAAGTGGGCTTTGGAGCTAGTGGAGGAAGATCAACAGAAACTGATACTCTGGCCCTCTGCTCATCAATGTAATTGTATGAGCATGTGTGTGTGCGTCTCTGTAGTTTTATTCTCCATGTAGGATCATGCATTCCACATCATATCAAGATGGCAGTCTTAGCACCATCAAGCCCCCACCTGGTGGAGTTTGGTAACCTACCTGTTGGTACCAAGCCCCCTAACCTCTGCCCCATCCCTAACCTCTGTAATCTGTTCTCCATTGTTATAGTTGCCCCTTGATATCTGAAAGGACTGAGTCCCGAAGCCCTGGGATACCAGGATCCTCAGATACTTAAATCCCTTACGTGAGTGACCTCGTATTTATACAGAACCCACACACATCCTTCCACGTACTTTTACATCATCCCTAAATCACTTGTGATTCCAACACCATGTAAATAGTTGTTACACTGTATTGTTTAGGGAGCAGTGACAAGAAAAGATCTGTGTGCTCAGTACAGATAGATTTTAAAAATATTTTCTGCCTTAGGTTAGTTGACCCTGAGGACACAGAGGACCAGTGCGTTACCACATCAGTATTGCAGAAGTGGGGTCACACAAGGGTGCAGCCACTTAGGATGGTTGCAGGGAGCTATCTGGCTATGTCTGGGGCTGACCCTCTCCATCACTGAGCCGGCTTCTCGGCACAGATTGCTGCCTGTTTAACCACCTGCCTCTGGAGGCATCTGGGTCAATTCTGGTTTCTGGCTACTACAAGTAGGGTTGCTGTGAGCAGTGTGCATGTGTGCAAATGTGTGTGTGTGTGTGTATATACCTGTTTTCTTTTTCTAGGTTAAGGCCCAGAATCATGTGGTATTTAGACGTTTAGCTTTTTAAAAGAATCCACCAGGCTGGCTTTCTGTCTCCAGGAGCAGGAGTCATGAGGCCTCTCCTCGTTTGCCCCTGGCTTTTGGTGTTGTCACTTTGTTTTTGGCCATTCTGATAGGCATGTGTTGATAATCTTTTCATGACTATAATTTACATTTTCTTAGCAGCTAATGTGCTCAATGTCTCTTCATGTATTTATGTGACATCTCCATATTCCATTTAATGATTTGTCCCATAGTTTTTTCCATTGGATTCTTAAAAAATTGTTGAGCTCTAATTGCTTTTCTGTATTTCAAGTACCTCTCCTTTGTCAGGATGTGGTTTTTGGGTATTTTCTCCAATCTTGTAGGATCTCCTCAATTTCTTTATGTTAGCTCTCATCAAACAAAAAAAAATTTTTTTTTGAGACAGGGTCTCGCTTTGCAGTGCATGCTGGCCCCGAACTCACTAGGTAGCCCAGGATAGTCTCAAACTCATGGTAATCAGCCTGCCTCTGCACCTCAGTGCTGGGATTATAGGTGTGAGCCACCACACCCAGCTCATGAATTGTTTTTTTATTTAAATGTGTTTTTTTCTTGTATTCAGTATATTGTTGGATTGTCTATTGATCCATTTTGCCAGTCTGTTTATTTTGATTGGTGAATTGATGATGGTTATAACTAATATGTATTGAGCTATACTTGTTGTGTCATTTTTCTGTTGTTTTCATTTGTTTCCTCTCTGTTTAATTACTTGCATTGCCTGGTGGATTAATTCTGTTGAGGTTCAAGGAGTTGTAGTCTTTGCTGTCTTTTTCTAGAATGTCTTTCAGAACATGATGGAGTGCTGATTTTCTGTTTATGGATTTTTTTCAAGTTTTGTTTTGTTGAGACAGGGTCTTGCTTTGTAGTTCAGGCTGGGCCTGAGCTCACTATGTAGACCAGGCAAACCTCAAACTCAGCAATCCTCCTGCCTCTTCCTCCCAAGTGCTGGCATTATAGGTGCAAGCCACCATGCCCACATTGTGGTATGTGGCACTGATTGCTGGTGGGTATGTGTCATCACACCTGGTATTGTTATATGTGGTTACCAGGGATCGAGCCAGGGACCCTGAGCTTGCTAGGTAGGAACTGGAAACACTGAACTAAATCTCCGCCCCTGTTTTAAAAGGGTTTTGTTTTGTAGTTCACGCTGATCCTGAACTCACTATGTAGCCCAGGCAAACCTTAAACTCACAGCAATCCTCCTGCCTCTGCCTTCTGAGTGCTGACATTACAGGCATGAGCCACCATGCCCAGCATTGTGATGTGTAGTACCGAGGATCCAACTCAAGACTTCGTGTTTTCCTGACAAACACTGGAACCACTGAGCTAAATTGCCAGCCATCTTCAGGTATTCTTTGTCATGGAAGCATCTTACTTTTTCATCAATTTTGAAAGATAGTTTTGCAGGGTACATCAACCTTGGTTGGAAATTGTTTTCTTTTAGACTTGAAATACTTCACTCTTTGTTCTCCTTCATTTCAGAGTTTGTTTTGAGAAGTCTGCAGTGATCCTGATGGGCTTTCCTTTATTGGTGATTTGTTTTTGTTTTTTTACAGCTTATAATATTTTGTTCTTGTGTTGAATTTATTTTTTAAATTGTTTTTTTGGTACATTTTATACATACAGTATGATCACATTTAACATTGAGAACTTGTACCTGTACATGACACATCTTGGTTCTCATTTTTTCCCTTTTTCCTGTTCTCACTACAACCCCTGCCCCTTGGTGTTGAATTTCTTGAGTCTTAACTATTACATGCCTTGGTGTAGAATTTTTCTGATCATGGCTAACTGGGGTTCTTCATGCTTCATTTATCTGTATGTCAAATTCTTTTTCCATGTGGTGGAAGTTTTCTGCCATTACTTCTGTGTTTTTATGTTGTTTGTGCTGTCTGCTGCTTTTTCACTGACTCAGATCAATCTTACTTGTTTGGACCATCTATCAGCCGTTAGTTTTTTTTGTGATCCCTTGCTATTTTTTTTTTTTTTTTTGCTTTTTGGAGACAGGGTCTCGCTTTGTAGTTCAGGCTGGCCCTGAGCTCACTATGGTGCCCAGGCAAGCCGCCGCGAACTCAGCAATCCTCCTGTCTCTGCCTCCCGAGTGCTGGGATTACAGTCATGAGCCACCACGCCCAGCATTATATGTGGTAACCGGGGATCGAACTCAGGTCCTTGCGCTTGCAAGGCAGGCGCCGGAACCACTGAGCTAACCCTCCGGCCCGATCCCTTGCTATTTTAAAGAAATCACTAACTGCAATCTTGTCTCCTGGATCTGATATCCTCTCACATTGATTCATTCTGTCAAGTGTATTTTCAATAAAATTTTTAATCTGGATATTAGTTTGACTGTGTTTTACGGATTCTATTTCTTTCCTATGTTTCTTATATTGTATGAATTCATGGTTTCCATCATTTTCCTAAGTTCTTCTGCTTTTTGATTCTGTATCTCCTTTAGATTCACTAATCACATCCTTCATTGTGATCATCATTGCTATAGTTATCTGAGAACATAACATTATACCATGAATCAGTTCCAGTGTCAAACACTGTAGATCTGGTCACCTCTGATAAAGCCCTACCTATGACCACATGAGACTCTGGGGGACATCTACACACAAGTCATAACATTCTACTCCACCACCCAAAGATTCATGTATATTCTTTTATTGAAAAAGGCATTCAGTTTATCTCCAAGAGTTGTCAGAGTTCTAACAGTTTCAGGATTGCTGAAAAGCCCAAGTCTGAAGTCTCTGTGATTTAAGGCAAACTCTTAACTGTAAGCACCAGAACAAATGAAAAGAAAGATAAACACTTCCAACATTCAATGGCATGAGATAGAAATTTCCAGTCAAAAAGTTATAAACAGGGATGGAAAGGAATGAGACCAAAGCAGGTCCAAAATCCAGTACGGCAAACAAAAAAATCCTCACAGTTCCATGTCCAGCATCCCCTGAAACCTGTGGTGAGTTGTGGACTCCAAAGGACATGAAAGGCTCTGCTTCTATGACACTGCCCATGGTTGTGTGGGAACAAAGAATTTTGATTTTGTGAGTCATCCCATCTGATGTTTAAAATGAGAACACTCTTTGTACTTTGTAAAAACATCCTGTGCAAATGTGATGTATTCTGTAATGTCAACTGTGACAACTTGCTAATTGTGTAAGTTTCCCTGAAAAACTGCAGAGCAAACCGATAAGGTCCCTGGTCACATTGGTCGCCAAGTAACAGTGATCTCCTGGTAAACCTGAGAGGACATAGCTCACATAATTTACTAGTGAGCTATCCACCAGAACTGTTCCTGCCAAAGATTTCCTTTGTTAGCGCTCCCACAAGGTGACTGTGTTTCCTGTTCCTCCTCTACCAATGAACACCCAATAAGTATGATAGATTGAACTGTTAGCCAATTACTAGAAAGTTTAGATCCTCCTCCCATCTGAAACCTGAAATGCCTTTAAAATGAGCCAACAACTGGGATTTGGGGTCTCCAATCTAGCACTGCTGTGCTAATAAAAGTGCCCTTGTTCATTATATGTGTGTGCTGGTCTTCCTGGGGAGTATGATCTAGGCACAATAGATGTAGCTCCCATTGTTTCTTTCTAGGGTTGCCTTAGCTCCCTCCTTGTGGTTTTCTTCAGATGGTCCATGTTCCTGGTTTTTCCAAACTTCTGGGTTCTGTACTACACCTTCAGCTTCACACTCACACCTTTGTATACTGTCTCTTAGGGGCACACTTCATGGCCTTCCAGGCCTTCTTTTGAAGTCTGGGTGGAAGCTTATCTGACTCCACAGCTCTTGTATTCTTTTAGTTTCTTTTGAGACAGGGTTAGGGTTAGGGGACATGATAAGAAGGTCCTTTCACCATCTCTTCATATATAGCAAAGCCCCACACACATTTAGGGCTTTGTTCTCCCTCTCTCTCTCTCTTTTTTTTTTTTGAGACATGGTCTTGCTTTGTAGTTCAGGCTGGCCCTGAGCTCACTATGTAGCCCAGGCAAGCCTTGAACCCAGCAATCCTCCTGTCTCTGACTTCCGGGTGCTGGGATTACAGGCATGAGCCACCACGCCCGGCTCTCTCTCTTTCTTTTTTGAGACAGAGTCTTGCTTTGTAGTTCAGGCTGGCCCTAAAGTCACTATGTAGCTCACTTTGTAGACCAGGCAAGCCTTGAACTCACAGCAATCCTCCTGCTTCTGCCTCCCAAGTGCTGGGATTATAGGCATGAGCCACCATGCCTGACATTCTTGTATTCTACATGCATCTAAACCAGTGCAGTGTGGATGATACCAAGATCTGCCTCCAGCTGGAGCAGTAGCCAGGCTTTCTTCTTTCTTGGCTTTAGGAGTTGAGTGTCTATGAACCAAATACCTAGGAACAATGTCAACAGGCCACCACCATTCTGGAACATAGTGGTCTAGGTTTCTTTTCATTTTTTTTTTTTTAGATAGCATCTCACTTTGTAATTCAGACTGGCCCTGAGCTCACTTTGTAGCCCAGGCAAGCCTTGAATTCACAGCAATCCTCCTGCCTCTGCCTCCTGAGTGCTGAGATTACAGGCATGAGCCACCATGCCTGTGATTACTGGGATAGAATTCGTAAGCTTGCACTTGCAAGGCAGAGATGCTGGAACCACTGTGCTACATCCCTGGCTCCAGGACTGTCTTCTTTTTTTTTTTTTGAGACAGAGTCTTGCTTTTTCTTTTTGTAGTTCAGGCTGGCTCTGAGCTCACTATGTAGTCCAGGCAAGCCTCAAACTCAGCAATCCTCCTGTCTCTGCCTCCAGAGGGCTGGGATTACAGGCGTGAGCCACCACGCCCGGCACTGTGGTATGTGGTATTGATGGCTGGAGGGCGCGAGTCTCCACACCCAGGATTGTATGTGGTTACCGGGGATCGAACTAAGGACCTTGCACTTGCGAGGCAGGCACCGGAACCACTGAGCTAATCCTCTGGCCCAAGGGCTGTCTTCTTAAAAAGAAAGTCTTTCACTTTTATAATTTTGAAGGGGCAAAGGGTGGAATCCTGTTGCCTCTTGTGATGCCCCCAGGCTATTGTTTCTATTCTTCTGTTCCTTTTCTGCAACCAAGATTTCCTCTGTTCTGTCTTTTCAGTCCACAGCTTTACTGGAGCTTCCTTTCTGGCCAAACTCAAAACATTTTAAATCATTCTGCTGGGCTCTTTGTTCTAGATTCTCAACATAAATTTGCTTGCACCTCTAATCCCAGCTCTTGGGAGGCAGAGGCAGGCAGATTGCTGAGTGCAAGCCTTGCCTGATAGTGAGCTCAGGGCCAGCCTGAGCTACGAAGCGAGACCCTGTCTCCAAAAAAACAAAAACAAAAACAGAAACAAAAAAGCAAGCAAGCAAGCAAGCAAACAAACAAAAACCAGTAACCATGCCACTGTTTTATTAGACTGCCTTGAAATTTTGTCTGCAAGATTCATTAGTCTACTATCCTGAGTCTCAGTCTCAGGCAAAGTCTCTGGACATGAGCAAAATGCAGAGGAACTTTCTGCCAGGTATAATACACATCATCTGGAGTCCAACAGCAAATGTCATCCCTCGTCCTAGCAGAAACCTCCGAAGTCTGGTCTTTATAGGCTGTCTGGTCTTTTCAGCTCTGATCAGAATCTTCCTCACAGTACAGTTTAAGGTGTTCCAGCTCCTTTTTTTTTTTTTTAATCCAACCAGCATCACTGAACTTTTCCAAACTTCCCACAAGCTATTCCCAAAGGCTCCTGAACCACACAATCAGGGATCATCACAGCAGTGACCCCACTTCTGTGTTACCTAATTCTTTCTAAGCTACTTTTCTCTTCCTGAGACAAAATACCTTGTCAGGAACTGTGGATGACTTACTCGGACTTAAAATTTACTTGTTACGGATGTCTGCTTTGCCCTGCAGGATCAACTACTGGGATTGTTTCAGATATCTGCCCTGCCCTGCAGGATTTTAAACTACAAGGATTACTGTGCTAGGATTATTGGCCTTAAGATTTACTTAGTTTTAGGGTGTCTGCCCTGCAGTACTGGATCTTCAGCTACAGGGATTATTGTGGATAACCACCCTATTCTATGCATGCAAGGGTTATGGGCATGAAGGCTTGGTACCAAATAAAGGTGTAGCGAGCTCAGGGGATTGGTCCTTTCTGCTTGTGTGGTATTTGGCCTTTTGCTGCCACTGCTCAGAGTAGCAAGAGTGGAGCCCAGGCTCAGCCTTTTCCTCAAGCTTCCAATTTCTTTTGTTTGTTGGTTGTTAATTCTTTTGCTGTGGGATTCATGGGGAACTGGAGCTTGCCACAAGGCTTCAGGCTGCGTCCTCTTATCCTGTCTCCCACAATACCTGACTCCCAAAGTTAAAAGAGGAAAAGTTTATTTAACTCACAGTTTGTAGAGGTTTTGGTCCATAATTGTCTGGTTATAAGGCAGAGTGCCTTGGGAGAGGGGCATTGCAGAAGAGAGAGAGTTCATGGCAGACCAAAGGTAGCAAAGCAACAGGAAACTTTAACAGCATCTTTCTGTCCCTTTTTTCTTGTCCAGACTACTTAGGGCAGGTAGCATTCACATTCTAGTTCTAGTGCCCTTGAGCCTAACACTGCCCATGAATCTATTCTAGCATCACACACTCTAGATCCATCCATCTCTAAAGAAGCCCCACCTAAAACCTCATGAAGCTTTAGGGGGACCCATAACACCTGGTTTACAGTTCCCACGTAAATCAAGACTATGACCACCCCACCCCTGCCCAGCTTTCTCTCTTTTCCTTCTTGCATGTGACAGTGATTCAAGCTATGGTTCCAATTAGGACATAATGGTGGAACGAATGAATCTCTTCCGTTATACATTGTCAGCCAAGTTTAGTATGGAGTAGATATGAAATTTTCCTTCAAAATAATGATACCAGCAGATGTTATTGCTTAAGCTCTTAGGAGTCATATCATGACCTGTGTTAACTTATTTTATCCTTACAAGAACATCAAGGTTGACATCATCACTGGATGCCACTGGCTCTGGGTGGAGATTTAGAAATATCTTTATTTCAGTAGTAGAAAGGCCCTGTATCTTTCTGTGTGGGCTGGGATGTGTCTGAAAACCGGTGAATCTTACTAGGGAGGGCTGTGGCAGGGCTGGCAAAGGGACTGGGGACCCTAGCAGGTGGGGCAAGTGGGGCCTGGGTACACAGAGAAGGTGGGAGCCTCATTTTGCTTCCAGGCAGACTTACATTCTGGGGACAATCACTCTTCTGAAGAAGGAACCTCTGCCTCAGGCTGCTCTTGGGATGCAAAGAGCCTTGGTTTCAGGTTCCTGCGGGCAAGTCCCTGGGTCTTCTTGGAGCGTCTATAGGAGGCACCGGACAGGGAAGGTGGAGAATGTCATTTTCCAGCATGGGTATTTCCTTGTCCTCACTCAAGGTCTGAACTGTGTGGCATGAGTTGCCCAGTGTATGACCTGGAATGGACCTTCTTTCTAGCAGCTGATGAGTATACTGATGGAGGATTCCCAAGAGCTGAAGCAGAGCTTGCCAAGTCCAGGCCCTGGGCCTCTGGGTGCTTGGACTGAGGGGGTGGCAGGGCAGACTCAGCTTCCTGTGAGTTCTTGGGTCTTCCAGTTTGTCAAACAAGTCAGAAGTTCAAGTTTTATATGGTTATATATGGCTTTATAGGGTCTTCTCTGAATTTTAAATGTTGATGACCAATAAACAAATGAAAGCTGCCTTAGGGTGAAACAAGACCTCATTGCCAATGACTATCCCCATGATCAGTTTGTGAGTCTGGTGCTGGTGGTCCCAGGCCACCAATTATCAAACCCTTAGGCAGAGAGGACTTCTGGGTCAGCACTACCCTTTCCCTCTTCCCTTCCTCAGTCCTCTGTTCTTCTTTCCCTCCTTCCCTCCCACAGGATCTGTCTCCCTTGTTCTGTTTCTTCTCAGTGTCCAGCACAGGCCTGGGCCTCAGAAGGGCTCTCAGCTCTTGAGGACATTTCCTGCTCACCCATTCTCGTGGTTGTCCTGCAGGTCTTTGCTTTGCACCACACTATCATATTGCGTGTGTGTGTGAGCAAGTGGTTGGAATACTGGTTGTACAAGGGACTGTCTGTGGATATGAGTGAGAGTGTGGGTGTGAATAAGTATGAGTAGGATTATGAATGCAATGTCATGTGAGCTGTGACTGTGTGTTCATGCAAGGAAGTATGTGTGAGTGAGAGTACTTCTGCACATGGCTGTATATAAGAGAACATGAGCCCTTGAGGACATGTGGGCAAGTGCATGTGAGTGTGTGTAGGTGAGTATGAGTGTCACATGCATACCTCTGAGGTCCTGGGTGTGCTTGTGAGCTCCATGCCTCTGCTTCGAATCCAATGGCAGGGCAGCCATCTGTCTGCTGATGAGAACATGTCATTTATCCCAGGCTGAAGATTCCTTTTTGTTTTCTCTGAAAGCTTCCCCACAGTGGAGGCACTGAGGCCCTTCCTCATCTTTGGCGTCTGTTGCATGCCAGGGTCTTGGCATTCCTGTCTGGGATACTTGTTCCCAGGGCCCTGAGTGGCTGCTCCAGGGGTTCAGCCAGCTGCGCCATCAGGAGCAGCCTATTCAGAGGCCCTAGAGAGGGGCCAGGGCCTGGCGTCTCCCAGGCCAGCGGTGCCTTCCGCTGAGTCACCAAAGGCCCCCACTCAACAAGGAGTGGAGCAGAGTCGCCAGCCAAGGCCTGTGCTGATTCCGACCCAGATAGAAACACAGCAGGTTGGCGGTTTTTGAAGCCACTGAGTCTTGGGATGGCTTGTAAAACAGCAGCAGATAAGCAGACTAATCAGTGCCTTTAATACTTCCCAAATGGTAGTGTGTCATGTGTGGTAAAAGTTTATCTCAGGGTGCTTCACATTAGAAAGAGCTATGTCAGCAAACTGTGACAATTAAAAAAAAAAAAGCAGCGGCAGCCCGAATCCCAGGGAGACACAGGGCCAGCTCATTCATTTGGATCCAGTTCTAATGATGATGACTTATTTTTCCCCTGTTAGCAGCATCATCGGTAACTAAAGTTAGCCTTGGCTCCAAAATCAATGTGTTATATTAGAGCCCGAAGCAGGCAGTGAGTGAGCTGTCTCATGCCTGACAACAGCACAGTGCTCTGGCTGGGCTCAGAGCCTCCCACTCCTCCCTGTTGTCTCCTGGGTGGCTGTGGGGCCAGCTGATGCTGCCCTGGTGGCTGGCAGTGGGTGTGGACCTTAGACGCCTTTGATGATCTGCTGTCGCAGGCTGAGCCCCTGAACCAGCGAGGCAGCACACACATGCTCCTGTGGGGTAAATTGTGCCCCTGTCCTGCTTGGATCAGACCCCCCAACCCAAAGATGAGGGTGTGAGCAGCAGGGAGGACAGAGGGACAAGGTGGCCTGGCTGTCCCTTCATCACCTCTTTCAGACGGGGCCAGCAGGGTTTCCTTGGAACTGATTGTGATAGCCTAAGCTGACTTGGGTGCTTGGTGTACCGCACTGGTCACAGCCATGTGTGTGGGTGTCCACGGGCTCTTGCTGCCCCTCGGATCCCTGTCCACTTCCTCGGTCTCATGATGTATGAGACTCACCTCATCACACTGGATCTCCTTCCTTCCTCAGAGCATCTGTTCAGGAATGGAGGGCTCTCTAGGCACCCAGTGACCCTTCGCTGGTGTTTCTGCTATTGTGCTCTCATTAACAAGGGCAGGGGTTCCACATAAGATGATACTCTAGCCAGGTTCCTGCACCCCTGTCTGTCTACAGAGGGGAATCTTGAAGGTGGGACAGGCCCATGTGTCTTAGGTCAGAAGTCCTTCTGGCCACTGTTAGTGCCTCATATATAGACCCTGGGGACCCAGAGCTGGGGCAGAGGTAGGGCTGGGGCTCAGGGGAGCAGCTCCCCAGAGGCCTCTGGAGACCACAGCATTTGTGAACAGCTGACAGGTCAGAAGCTCTGGGGAAGCAGCAGTGAGTGTGTGGAGGTAGCCAGTCCCCAGTGAGGCCGATCTGGGAAAGCAGGAAGAAGGCAGTTGAGGACAGAGGGACGGTGGCCAGGCTGCCTCAGACTGCAGCTCTGCAGTGTCAGCTGCTGGATTCCAGGAAATGGGGTCAGAATCTCCTGGGCAGCAGGATAATTTCTAGGAGATGGATTGGCCTCAGGCAGGAACAGGCAGGGAGCACTCAGGATGCCACCAGGGCTGACGATAGGCTCTGCAGTCTCCAGGTATTATAGGTAGAAAAGCCATCTAGACATACGTAGGCAGATAGGGCTGGCTCCTGAAAGACTTGCAAAAAGGACATTCTCAAAGGTCACCACCATCAATGAGAAACTACACTTCCAGATAGCAGAGACCTGCAGACCTCATTCTCCCAGGATGGAATGTCAAAAGCCGGAACTAGCCCCTCCTTGGAATGCAATGATTGCAAATTCCCCAGACAGCGGGCCAGGACTTTGAACCACCTAGAGGAGTCTCCTGACAAGCAAGACCCTCTAGGGCTTGATTTCTCATTGGACCCTATTCAATCAAAAAGTTGCTAAAGTAACTATGCTTGTCATTTACTCTTTGGTTAGCCATAGTTTGCCCATCTCTTTAAAATCTTATTGGAAGACCCCACTGTACTCATTGGTCGATTATAGCCTGCCTACCTTTTTTTGAATCTCACTGGTGGCCCCCACTTTTGAACTCACCCCACCTCGTGATTTTGTTCCATAAAATTCCCCTGGAAAAAGTGATTCAGGGGTTACCCACTCTCGGGGTTCTCCTGTTCTGTCTCTCTTAAGCTTTCTCTCTCAATAAAATTTTCCTACTCAAACCTCCATCGTTCCTAAAATTAATTCTTTGATTTTTAGAGAACAAGAACTCGTGTTTCTGGTGGAGAGTTAGGCCTCACAGGGAGCGCTGGGCTGGAGTTGAGGCTGTGGAGTCCCTGGGTGGGCGGAGATGGCCTTGCCTTTGTGTTTCTTCCTTGAGCAGCCAAGGGTGGGATGTACGGGAAGTGGCCTCGGGCCAGAGGTTCCCTCAGCTGAGCAGTGCCTGCAGTGGCTCCTGGCCTCCCATAGCCTGTACGCCACTCGGGCTTCGCTGCTTCACTCTCCTGTCCCTTGCGCTCTCAGCCTTTGGGTGCTCAGGGTTGCAGGGAAGTCCCTCTGAGGCTGGCACTGGAGCTCCAGCAGTTCCTCTCTGGGATTTGCTCCCTTTGCTTCTGCTCCCTGGGCTCAGGTCCCCTTGGGAAATACCTGAGTGGCCCAGTCCTCTGAGGCCCAGGCTCCCTGTCACAGAGCTGTGGCACCTGCTGGGCTGGGTCTTCTCCAGCTCTGCCCTTATGCTGAGCACCAGCGTGGAGGGCTGTTTTGTGTGCACCACATGGTGCTGGCCCTCATGCCCCACAGGGTGCACCTTCCATGACTGTGGTGCTCACCTGTGCCCCAGGTTGCTGTAGACAGAGCTGGGTAAGGTAGGTTCCTGGAGATGGGATTGGGGAGCTGGGGAGGCTGACAGAAAGGCTGCAGTGAGGACAGGCTGAGTGGCAGCTGAGTGGGGTAAGGAGCAGTCAGGAGAGGAACAGAGGTGAGACAAAACCCATCTCCCTGGACCCTGGGAGGGGCCCCATGTTGAGCCATAGCCAACAGCTTGCGCCTACCTTTGCACTTAGCAAGAGCTGTACACACCCCAGGCAGTGAGCTCCCTCCCAGCAGGGGTCCGGCAGGCCCTCAGGCACCATTGTGGGGACATCTCCTCCACCTTTGACAGTGCTTCCTCTTCTGTGAGGACATTTGGTCATGAGGCCATGCCAACTCCACTGGCCAGGTGCCCTCTCTCTCTCTCTCCTGGACTTTGCCTGTCCCTCTTGCTGCTCTGCCATGTGGGGTGTCAATCTGGAGGTGTTTTCCCAGTAACCAGGCACAGGTGGTGGGCCTTTCAGGGGTAGCTGAGAACTGCCAGAGTGGGATGGCCCTGATTTTACACAGTAGGGTCAGGACTTGAGGCGCCAGGAGCTGAGGAGGCCAATTCCTGACTCTCCTCTGGAGGCTGAGATGGGCAAAGACAGGTGGCCACGAGGCACTGGATGTGCAGATCAGGATTGCTGCCCAGACAGAGGCCTGAGGCTTTATTTATGTGGTTCCCCAATTGGCAACTCATTAGTGTCCACTCCAGGGCAATGGCTATCTAAGTCATGGGGGCCATTAAGAGGTTGGTTAAATTTATGAATTAACATGAGAAAATGCTTGTCATGGAAACCCAAATACAAAAAGCAGCCTATAAGATCACACTGTTTCATGCAGTTTTGCTTTGTAAACACCCAGTAGTAATGCTTAGAAATAAAATTGGAAGGAGTAAATCCAGATGGGAACAATGGGTTTATGAGTTATTTATTTTCATCTTTTCTTAAATTTCTTTTTGTACTTTCCTATTAGATACAAAAGTTTCTTTAAAAGTACAGAGAAAATGCAATGCTATTATCATGTTGGTATGAGGGCTTTCATTCCACTCCTCAAGTCTCCTGGAACATGTCCGGGCTTAGCCCGCGCTGGACTCGTGGGTCCAGAGGGGAGATGTCAGTTCTCACCGGGGGAGTCTGCAGCCATTAAACAGGTCCCGAGCACATGAACCAACATGAAAAAATGCTTGCAACATCACAGTGTTCTATAGCTGTAGTTTCCCCATCTGTGGGTTTAACCATCCTCAGAGGGAAAATATTTGGAAAAGAAAATTATATCTGTACCAAACATATTTAGACTTTTGCCCCTTGTTATTATCCCTAAATAATTCAGTGCAACAACTATCTACATAGCCTCGTATGAGGTATTACAAGTAGTCTGGAGGAGATAAGAAGGAACAGGAGGCTTGGATTGGCTATGTCATTTTACTTGACAGACTGAGGCATCTTGGGAGTTTGGTATCTGCAGTTCCAGAAACAAGCAGCCTGCAAAAGCCTACTTCAGCTTGCAATCTTGATTTGTAGGAAGCAAGAACTGTGTCCTGAGGAGCAGTGGGCCAAGGGTGGGCCAGGGCATCTGCTGGAGGCCAGGGGGACTTGGAAGGGAAGCAAAGCCAAGGCCCATGAGTGAGGGGGAGCCTTGGCCCAGCATTGTGGGCTATAGGCCTGGCCCTCTCAGGCCTTGCACTGGCTCTGAGGGAGGAGTGTTTAGAGAGCTTCAGGTTGCTGGACCCTCGTATCCCTTTTGAGGCGAACAGTTATATCTTCCCTTGTTGAGTGTTTGCTAGTGAGAGGAAAGTTGAGACTTCTGTGAGGCTTTGTCTCACATGTACAACTACAGTACTTGGCACAGCTGCTACAGGTTGTGAAGTTACCCTCTCCTGTGGGTCACCTGCTGATGCCGTGTGCTGCCAACCTGACTGCCAGCCTGGTGACTCTACCCACCTCTCCATCCACCTGGGGACTGTGCTAGAGAGTTCGGGAGCCAGGTCTCCAAGTGTAGCACTGGCCTCTTTTTTTTTTTTTTTCCAAGTCATACTAGGAAAAACCAAATGACCCATGTAAGCTATGTGTCCCTGGGGATCCCTGCGCTTCTGAGGCTGGTGGGGAGCTTAGCACAGGTTCCGGCAGTGAGGTCCTGGCATCTCCATGAGTTTTACAAACCACACGTATGGCAGATATGACTTCCAGATCCCTGGAAGTTTCCTCCAACAAAAGGCCCTTGGTGGAGATCTGGTTCCTCTCGGTCTGCACCCAGTGCTTTCCCCGGAAGAGAGGCCTTGTTTCCCCGAGGCTCAGCTGCAGTTCCGAGAAAGGGCCAGCCTTTTCTAGGAAGGAAGGATGTGGGAGCGGGTGGCAGTGGGAGCCTCTTAGCCTGAGCAGAGAGGTCAGGTGAGGGGAGCAGCCGATGCCGGGAAGAGCATATTGATTTCCTCCTTTTAAAAATGGACTCAAGTGGAATCATTCATAATGTGTTCTCCCACTACTGACAATACCCATTCCCATCACTGTCAGGGAAATGGATTTGCAGCACTCTCAGAAAAAGCAAACACTTTGCTGGAGATGTGTAAAGGGGGCTTGGTTCTGTCCCCAGACACCTTCTCGAGGGCCTGCTGGTGGTTTTCTGGAGACAGAGGGTGGCAAGACACACCAGCTGGGGCCAGTTCTGGACAAGGTCATATGGAGCATCAGTGTCACACAGTCATACTTAGTGGGCAGGGCATTGATGGGGGAGACCAGGGTCTGCCAGACCCTGAGGTGGGAGGCCTTGGGAGGCAGCATTTGAGCTATCTCAGGCCGTGAAGACCTTGCTTGGCACAGGGACGGCATACCCAGCACTCGACTAAGGGCCTCTCGTGGGGGCCAGTGGTATCCCTATATTCTGGGCCCATAGAGTGAGGGAGCTGGAGAGAGGCATAGAAGCAGGTCTGGTGGCGCCAAAGTTTTCTCTGCCCACATCCTACAGGGGCAGGGAAGGCCACGTGTGGATAAGGGCACATTTGGAAGCAGGATAGGGGTGATGCAGCCCTGACCATCCCAAGATGCCTGTGCAGGGCCTGGAGCTGGGCAAATGGTATCCCTGTTCTGCTTGCCGAGGTGTCTGTCACCTGAGGCCGCCTTGGCTCAGCCTACTCTGAAGGCCAGGCAGACTCCTGCCCAGACAGACTGCTTCTCATGCCAGCAGGTGTCAGGAGGATGCCACACCGAGAGGCCACACCAAGTGTGCATCTTAGTGTTTCTGGTGAGGCCTGCGGGGTGAGTCTATGGAGAGGTGGCATGGTAGCAGCTAGCTTTCTGTAGATGAGATAAATATCTGAGACAGTTGACTTGAAAGAAAGCTCAGTGTGAGCGGCGACAGTCTATTGTCACTTGCTTCTGCTGCACAGGCCCATGGTTGCACAGATTTCATGGCAAGACCATGTGGTAGAAGGGAGCTGCTCACTGCCTGGCAGCCAAAAGGGAGAGGAAGGGCTGGGCCCCATGTGGGCCCCAAGACCCTCCCCTGTGACTCACCTTCCTCACATTAGGCCCCATTTCCTGCAGGTTGAGCTCCCTGCCAGAACAAACAGATCAGCGTTTGGAGAAGTTCCCGATCTGAACACAGTGGGCAGGATCACAGCACTGGGGTCAGGGGCATGTGGGCAAAGGGTTGAGGGCCAGAGTGAATCACACACGCTAGCATGTGCTGTTTAATATGCCATCTAAGGTGTGTGTGCCTCCGTTCCCTCAACAGCAAAATGGGGTCAATCCTTGGCAGGCAGTTGTGGGAGCCCAGGGCCAAAGTGTAAAGAACTTGGCAAGCATTGGTCCTCCTGTGAATTGAGTGGGCACTTAGCCAAGGTGTCCCACCATTAGCGTTTATGTCTAGATGTGCCTCAGAGCCATAGGTGCTCACAGGTGGGGCTCTGGGAAGTGACTGGATCACTGGGGTGTGACGCTCATCAGTGGACTAGTCCTCTGCCCCGTCTATAGCTGGGATGATGCTAGGGTGGAGCCTGGTTAGAGGAGGAGGTCCTGGGGGCGTGGCCAGCAGGGTCTGTCTCTTAGTTCCTCCCTTGATCTCTTTCTCTCTCTGTCTCTGTTTCCTGCCCCCACGTGCCGGGCTGTTTCCTCACTGCTGTGCTGCCCCACCTTAGATCCAGCCAACTGCAGACTTAAACCTCTACAAACTGTGAGCTAAATAAACATTTCCTCCTTTTACTTGCTGTGTCAGAGAGACAAAGCAACTAAGATGCCCACCTCCCTGGACATTAGGGGCCGACTGTGCCTCAGAGGTTTGGCACACACTACTGCTCCCTGGTTGCCCACTCAGCTCTGCCCCAGCCCCAGCACCTTTCCAAGTATCCACCACAAAACACCTCCATCCCATGGTCCCATCCCTCCCTGGAAGAGGAGCAGCTCTCGTTTGTTTTGACCTGAGTCTCCTCCAGGCCTAGAATAGTGCCCGGCACATGGGGCTGGAGGGGTGGTGCTGAGTGGCCAGACTACTGGGTGAGCTTCGCAACCTTCGTGCTTGTTAACCCCATAACCACAGAGAGGAGGGCTAAGTGTCTGGGGGTCTGGAAGCTGTCTAAGCTCTTCGGGCTGGGAATGGAGAGGCTAGGCTTTGGAATCAGGCAGAATTCCTGTGATTCTTTATAGAGCTGAGACGAGGTGGGAAGCTCCATCCCTGCCTTCTAGGAGCTCTAGATCTGGAGGTGAGACAGGCCTCACTGTAAATTTGTGGCCATCCGGCCTGATGTCAGGGCCAGGTCCAGACAAAGGACATCCCCTTGGGCCCCCAAAAGAGTGCTTGGTAGCAGCCCAGGTGGCTTCCTCCCAGAGCCTCCTTGGGCCACAGGGCCGAGTATTCACAGGCCCTGTGCAGAGTATGTCAGTGAGATCTGACTCCTCCCCATCATGTGATGTGGGCACACTGTCATCCAGGACCTCGGGAGCCATCCGTCCCAGTCACTGCAGGCACACTCAGATGGAAAACAGCTCTGCCATCTTTTCCAGTGGGGCCCTAACTCAGCCTAAGTGAACTCAGGCTCTCATGACTGGGCTGTATGACTCTGAGGCCTGTTTTGAATGAATTTGCTCTTGCTTCCCAGGTGGATGTAACTGAGCCAGTAGAAAGAGGACAGGTCACCTTAATCACAGGAGTGAGGGGTGGGTATTATTTGGGGAGAGTGAGGGGCGTGGCAAGGACTGCCAAGGCCACACATTATACGTACCCAAGATCACATAGGTAGGCACGTGGCTGGGATTAGAAATTCATGATATACAAAGTAGCAGAGGAGTGGAGTCCTTATCCCCAGGGCATAGGGGGAAGCAGTGAGACCACTCATGGTGGATGTGGTGACTTGGAAGGGTGCACAGCTGGGTGGGAAGGATGAGGATGAGGGGGAGGGGTGGAACTGGAAGATGAAACTGGCTTTGGTGCTTCTGCACTGGGGGTGCTCACGTAGCCTCAGCTTGTGCCCCGGTGGAGGATGGGATGGCTAGCGACATGCACAGACCTGTCCTTGGCATCCCCTCAGTGTAGAGGAGTGGACAGTCCCTTCCATGTGGTCTCATTCCCATCTCCGGGAATCATCTTGGGTTATCCCCAGTGTCACTTTTGTGTGACAGAAGAGACAACCAGATAGTTAGGCAGCTACTTGTCAGAGTGGGTAATAGCAGAGGCCAGCGGTTCTGCGGGGAGCTGTGCAGGCAGGGCATGTGCTGCCAGGAAGATGTTGTTTGGTTCTCTGTCTCCTGCTGTCTCCAACTTAGGCCCTATCAGAACTCCAACATCCTCTGCCTTGTCTGAAGAAATTAGTTCTGGGGAGAGTCTGCCACAGGCTCCGGGGAGCCATTTCTAATGGGAAAACATGCCCATTTGCCTAAATGAATCAACTCCATTTTTCTCCCATACATATTTCATGGCTTCCTCTCTGTGTAATTTAATTATCACCGTTGTTAGTGTTAATGCCCAGACTGGTGTGGCATGGCTCCCCCGACCCTGAGAGCCTCATGTTTCAGTGGGGCTCCAGGGAGGAGTCTAGAGAATGGAACTGTCTCCATGGCAACAGGATGCTATAATATTTCCTAGTGATCCATTGATGCAATCTTGAGGGTTCTCAGTATATTGCCAGCATTAATAAATAAGTCTAACACCCTGGTGAGACTGATATTATTCTATCCATTTTACTGATAGATGAACAGCAGCTCAGGGGGGCCCTGCTTGGGGGCAGGGTAGGAAAGATGGCCACGTGTGCAAGAGTGAGTGCTGGCTCCCGAGAGACCCCTGCATCCCTGATGGAGGGCTTGGGCAGGTTCCAGGGAGTCCTCTGGTTGTTGGTGGATTGGTGACATTAGGATGTCTGTGGCTCTGACTGGTCAGAGTCTGTTTTACTTCCTCCAGCCACCTCACTTTCTCAGTCCTGCAAGCCCACTCCAGGAGCACGTGCTCCTTGGTTTCTACATGTTCAACAGTACACTTCCTAGGAAGAAATAACCTTTAATCCTGCCCCTGCCCTGACTCCTCTGTGTGCCATAATGGGTGATCACTGGGACCTGGCTCTGTAAACAGAGAGCAGGAGACAGCAAGGAGGTGGGTGACTTTGATGACAGGTGCTTGGAGAGAGAGAGCACCACATCTCTCGTGAAAGGTGCAAGTGTTACCATTTGAAGATTTCCAGCTCTGATTTCTTTCCATGAGGCTTGCTGTGACCCTAGCTGTTTTGGGTCTTACTCAGCTCAAGGAAGTGGTCCCATTTCCAAGGGCACTGCATGCTGCCTGACCTTACCACGTGGTGACACTGCTGCTTAGGGCTCTTGTGCAGCCTTTGCAGCTCCACCTCCCTGCTGGCTTTCCTGTCAGTGTGTGCCCCTCTCACACCTGCTGAGTGACAGTTATCAGAATAGCTGCTCTGCTCTTCTGCCCTGTCTACTGCTCTGGTCTAAGGAGCCTCTCTCTACGGGGCCCAGGCCCAGTGCACTCCCCAGCCTCCCCTTTCCTTCAAGGCAAGAGCCCCTTGAGGATCCTATGGTCTTTTCTTTGCTCCCATGCCTGGTTGGGCCAGTGTGAGTGCCTGACTTCAGCTAGTTGTTAACAGTTGGAGTCTGGATTGTCCCCTGGAGATTCATGTTGGAGCCTTTCTCCCCAGATGGTGGCGCTATTGAGAGGGGTTGGAAATGGTGGAAGCTCCCCAGGTTGAAGAAGTGCTCCTTGGGTATGGTGGACTCAGGACGCCCACTCTTGCTCTGTCTGCTCCCTCTCCGCCATAGGTGAGCTGCTCTGTTCTACCATTGTTTGTAGAACAATGGTAAAACAATGGTTTGTAGAACAATGGTTTGTAGAACAATGATTTGTAGACTCATCTGTACAAATGAGTCCAGAGCAATGGAGCTGGCGCACTGTGGTATGGTGTGACTGGGACCTCTGAAACCATAAGCCAAAATACATCCTTCTGCTTGTAAGTTTAGGTTCTCAGGTATTTAGTTGCAGCAATGGAAAGCTGACTTACACAGTAATCTACTCAGGTTCCCAGCCATTTGTAAGTGTGTCTCTGTGATCTGGAAAATAATAACATATTCTCAGTCTTTGTCCATGAAGTGGTAGGGGTGAGAAAAGACCTTTTTGTTATTCATAATAAGACTTCTGTTTTCCTTTTTCTTTTTCTGGAGACAGTGTGTTGCTATGTTGACTGAACTTGTGATCTTCCTGCCTCAAACTTCCCAGTATCAGGAGCCCCTCACACCATCACCCCTGACTTGCATCATAAGCTCTTTTGCCCTTGTCTCGGTTTAAATTAATGAGGTCACTTTTGGAGGGCAGGGCTACTGCCAGAGGAAATGCATGCGATGAGGTCTGAACTTCAGGCCTCACCCACCTCCAGGATGGGAGAAGGCTGGAAACTGAGTAACCACCAATGGTGGCAAGCTGATCAGTCACTCCTGTGTAGTCAAAAGTCCGGGCTCCTACACTGGGGGCTTGCAGCACTTCCTAGCTGTGACATATGGAGGTGATGGGAGAGGAACTGGAGAGGTGTGGAAACCCTATGCCAGTCTTGCTTTGTGCACCGTTTCTACTGGGCTTTCTGATTAACAGTCAATAGTAAGTTGCCCCTCTGCTGTGCGCTTGCACTGTGATGAGCTTTATCCCTGAGGCTCAAAACAACAGGGCCCAGCAGCATCCCGGACTGTGAAGAGTGAGCTGAAGCCCCTTTCCTGCCTGGAAGTTGAGTTATCCCCGATACTCATGCTGTAATGGAAAGCTGACCGTGCAGATGGCTGGCCTGCGCTGCTCAGTATCCCTGGAGGTACGGCCATAGTGGGATCTGAGCCTGGGAGCCTTATTCTTATTCATGCATTTTGCTTCACAGCCTCTGGGAAAGGGTTAGGTTAGCAGGCAATGTGTCCCTGTGACAAAGATGGAGCCTAGGGTGACAGCACTGGTGGGTGGGACTGTAGGGGGTGATTGGGTAGAAACAAGGTCATGAGGATAGGCTCATATGACTGCAAGAAAACTTGCTTCTGCACTTTCTTTTGCCAGGTGGTGTCCAACTATGAGTCAGCAAGGGGGCCCTGACCAGAACCAGACTTCACTTTTTGGCACTGTGAGAATTAAGCATCTGCTCTTGAAGCCGCTGGTGGAGCTCTCAAAGGCAGCTGAGTTTCAGGGTGCCCAGGTCTCTGTCTTTGCCCAGTCACAGCTGCTGGGGGCCCAGGGACAGCCTGAGATGGGTGGAATCAGGACAAGAGGTTGAGGTCCTGGCGGACATCAGGACTGGATGCTGTTCTGCTGGTGGAGGGTGAGGGGCCAAATGAGCCATGCTCGTTGGGCTGTTTGGGTGGGCAGTGCCCAGGTCTAGAGCTCTGTGGGGCGGGGTGGGGTGGAGTGTGATCTCTTAGGGGCTCTCAGCCTGTTGTGCCCTCTCTCTCCTCATGCTGTCCCTGCCTCGGGGGCCTGGGGAAGCTAGTGCACAAGCCAGGCATGGGACAGGTGGGAAAGGGGAGGTTAATGAATATAATTAACAGACGTCCTTCCTGTTGTCACAAAGGACTTGTCCTTAGAGACAGAAATCAACCTGGCCAAGAATAGAAAAAAATTGAGGGCATATTAGAATTATGGTTTTTGGGACCACATTCAAGTTACCTCAGAAGTATGCTCTCAGCTTTTGTAGGATGGTGGCGGTTTCCACAGTTAATTACATCTCTGGTGTGTCAGGACTTGTGACTGGAGCAGCAAAGGTCAAACTGTCTCTTGTAAGAACGGGTGTGTGCTGACAGCTGAGGTCTGAAGTTCAGCCTTGGATGCTCTGGGAACCTGGTCTAACAAGGCCGCAGCCCGTTGCCAGAGCCCTGCACCAGTGCTGCTCCCTTTCATCCTTTCCCCTGGCAGGCTCTGGGCAGCTCACACGAAGAATTCACAGGACACAGCAATTACAAAGTAGGGACAGAGTCTCTGACAAGGGACATCCTTGGGGATTCTTCACACTCTCTGCCTGGGCCACTCTCACCCTGCCAGTTCCCACCTCTCTAGGACTCTGTTCCCTGACCATTTGTTGTTAGCAGATAGTACCCCGTGGCCCAGCCTGTGTTGCGCCTGCCTGCTCTGGGATGCTCCCACCCTTCCTCTCATTCCCAGTGCTGCCAGGACAGGAACCCTGTCTGTCTCACTCCCTAGGAGTCCCTGTCATCATGCACATCTCACACCCATGGGGGCGTGTCTTTTTGTGTGATTTGAGTAAGGTACCACTGTACACCCACCTGACAGGGTGGTTGAGATACAGGGTGCCTCGAAAGCTACATTCCTGCCCTGAACCTTTTGCATTTCCTGGTCCTGTGGCTCTTCTGGTCCCCAGCTAGCGGTGGGTGTGGGCCCCTGCCTGGTCTCTTGGGCATCACAGCCCACCAAGCATTTGCTCTGTGACTACCCTTCAGCCCCTGGAGAAGGGGAAGCTCCTGTGGGTTCCTTTCTTGCATAAGAAAAGAGCCAGGTTGACTGCTTTTCTCCATTGCAGACACCGTGTCTGAGCCTCGTGGCTGCTGCAGGGTACTCAAGCTGCTCACCTTCACCTTCAGAGGGGTCTGCTTCCTTAGCTTTATCAGCAGGCTGTTGAACAGGCATCATTAACTAGGTTGTATGACCTGACAACTCAGTGCTACTGTAAGCAAAGGTCCTTCTCATGACCCTAATCCTCTCACTGCCTTTTCTATGATGCACACTCTCTCAGCACTGTCTACAGTGACTGTTCTGTGGTGTGTCACCGTGTGTGTCCCATTACACACTGAGTAATGGTGTCAGCAGACACTGTGCTGCAGGGAAGCCCCCGTGGTATGGGGACCCTGCTGGAGTGGCCCTGCTGAGAGCAGCCGGGATTTGGCTGGAGTGAGATAGCTCAGAGACAGTTGAAGTCCACTGACCAGGGTTTCCTGTGGCCTGGCCTTGCTCCACCAAGCCAGCCACTTGCCCTCCATGTGATGTGTATAAAAACAGCCATGTGGCCAGTTGAGGGGACCCCAGGAGACTCACTCAGTTGGGGTGCAAGTACCAGACTTTCCACTGCTCAAGAAAGAATAGACTCAGGCACAGTGGAACTCAGGAATTGGCCCTTGGGATGAGAAAGTCTAGGTGCAGATATCCTGGTACTGAGCAACCAGATGTCTCTTTGGTAAACAGTTTAACTATACCAGTTATATCAATTGCTGTAACTATGAACACAAAATAGAGGAAATATCTGGAGATAGTGCAAGATAAAGAAGATCATGTAAGAGGATGACTCGCAGTAATTAACTCCAACAGATCATGATATGCAAAGTGGTAATCACTTCACTGCCCTCCTCTGGCAGCAGATGCTCACCGTGGCCCAGTGTGGGGCCCTGTGGTGTAGCTCTCTCACTTTGGCCTCTTGTTTACTTGCCAGCTGGGTGGTTCTTGTGGCAACTCTTGGACTATTGATGGACGCAAGGGCACTACTGCAGGGTGAGGACCACTGTGTGGACCTGTCCCTCATAAGGTTTCAGCCTCCCTGGAGCTGAGGGTGGGACTCAGACTTCTCCCGTGTCAGCAGTTTGGTGCCGTGGTCTGACTCAGTGGACCTGCATGGGTCTTGCTCCAGGTGGCTGCTAGGAGATACTGGACATGCTGGCAAGCAATGCCCCTGGAGCAGACCTTGGGTAGGGAGAGTACCTAAAAGAAGTACATGCTATGGGCCAGGGAGCAATCTGGGCACCAGGTACAAGGCTGTGCATCAAACAAAGCATCTCTGCTCTCATGTTTTAGCAGTGGTGGTGGGCTGGGGAAAATAGTAAACAGGTAAGTAAGTCACATGCCGTGAGAGAGGTGAGGTCCTGAAGCAGGAGTGTGCTGGGACCAGTGTGGAGCTGTGGAATCAGCCAGAGTTTGGATATGTTCTAAAGTGGAGCCAGTAGAGTTATACATGAGGTGTGAGAGGAAGAGTTGACTTTAAGATATTTTGCCAGGTCAACTAGAAGAATAGATTTGCCACTAGCTAAGATATAGGAGAAACAGTCTTTGAAGGGAAAGGCCAGCAATTCTGATGGCAGAAATTGAGTTTAACCGAAGTGAATAGGTAGGTGGGCAAGTGGGGATAGAAGACTGGAGTTATGGTATGGGGTAGCATTTAGTTGGTTACTGTGCTCAGTTCTGCTTATGTGCTTCTGGGTCTTGTTGCTTCTACTTGGCCTTATGTTTGTGCAAAGTGTCTGCACCATTGTCTGTGGCAGGTGGTTTGTTTACTGTGCTCTATGGCATTCCACTGTATAAGTATACTCTGTTTATCCATTCTATTTTTAATGATTGTGTTAGTCAGCTTTCTGTACTAAATCCTTGAGATAATTTTGAAAAAGAAAAAATTTATCATGGCATAAAGTTTCAGAGTGTTCAGTCCATGGCTAAGGCCCCACTGTTTTGGGCACATGGCAACATAGTATGCCATAACCAAGGAGGTCTGTTCACCTTGTGGCCAGTGAGAGACAGGAAGAGACTAGCATCCCATGGGCCTTTCAAGGGAGCATCTTCAATGACCTAAGATTTCCTGTTGTGCTTTACAGCTTGCACATTCCACTACCTCCCACTACTGCCCTGGGAAGGGTCGTTGGGTGACATTTCATATATGAAACACAGCAATGTGCAATATTTGTCTAATTTTGTCATATTTTTGGTGTTTGGAAATATTCTGAGTGTGTAGGGACTTCCATTCTACTTTTAATTTGTGTTTTCTTATTTTGTTAATGATGCATATAGAAAAAAATCATTAAAAGATACTAGCAGTAAAAATAAGAAACTATTTCTAAGATTTCAAAGAGGCCTGTGTAATTATTGGACCTCAAATCACATAATTGTATGACAAATCAGGAAATTCTTAACAGCCACTTGAGGAACAACTTCTTTAACTCCTTAGTTTTGCTTCCAGGAAACACAGGGGTCAAAGCTAGGAAGGCACTGTTGGGAATGGTGTTAAGCAGGGGCTGGCCCTGTAATTTCAATTCCCTTATCTTGGTGTCATGTTTCTGTGCAAATTCCCAACTAGCTGTGGAGGCTGGCTATGGAAAGCAATGGAATCTGGACAGTCAGTTGATGCCAGGCCATGCTCCGGAGTGGCAACCCTGAGGGGCCTAAGAATGTGGGCAGTGGGTACCAGCCCAGCTCCATAGGCTCAGGAGATCTTGCCACCATGCCTGGATGTTCCACCTGTCCTTTACTCAGTGACCTTTGTCAGTTCAATCTCTTTGCCGTAAACAAAAGCATTCCAGGGGGCCAGGGACTTAGCTCACTGGTTCTGGTGCCTGCTTCACAAGCTCAGGGTCCAGAGTTCAATCCCAGTCCAAAAAACTAAATCAAAACAAAACAAAAAAAACCAAAAGACAAACCTAAAACAACAACAAAATACCCCAACAGCCTTCCAGTGTAATGTCAGGCACCAGGCTAACATCAGCCCCTTGTGCTATATGAGGAAAAGCTGACAGTAGAAAGTTATAATGTAGCTCTCTAAGGGTGACATGGCTGTGTTAGATGTCCCCCCCAATGCCTCATGAGGTCTGAGGTGGGGCTTTTTCTGAGATGACTGAATCTCGAGTGTGTGATTGACTCACAGTGCAGTGCTGGGATTAAGGGGGGGCAATTATCAAATCAGTCCTCTGGTTGGTTTGGCACTGCCATTATACAACATAAGGGACAGAAAGAGGCTTGTCAGGTCCTTTGCTCCTTTGCTGCTTTTGCTGTCTTCTGCCACGGTGAACTGTTTCTCTTCTGTGATGCCTCTCTGCCATGTGCCCCCTGCCTTGGAGCCAGCCAACTGTGAATCGGAACCTTATAAATAGCGAGCTAAATAATCTTTTTCCCTTGAACTTTGGGTGCCAAATAATTTGTCTCAGCCACAAGAGAAAAGTAACTAAGACAAAGGGCTCCCATAAGGATGTGGGGACTCTGGGCGGTGTAATCAGTAGTGTTACTTAATGTTTATAGAGGAAATTCCAAGTCTTTTACGTTGAGAAACCATGTCTTTAGTGCTAATGGGACACTTACAACAGTATTTCGATTATTAGGCAACAAAGCAAGAAAAAACTTCCAGTAAGTTCCTGTAACAGAAGTTGTAGAGGTCATTGCTTTGACCCAGTACAGCAAAAAAATGGAGATTAATAACTGAAGAAAAAAGCCCAAGCCTCCATGCATGTGAAAATTAAACATAAACATAAAAACACTGCATCCATTTCCTAAATAACTTCTGAATGAAAGAGAAAATTGAAATGGCAATTGCTGAATAACTTAAGAAACAGCAATGTGAGAAAACCCTATATATCAAAACCCAGGAAATGTGTCAAAGTTATAATGAAGCAAATTCATGACCCTAACTATTGGGCAGAAAAGAAAAGAAATAAAGTAGGCTTTCAATTCAGTTTAAAAAGAGAAGGGTAATGTAAACTTCAGAAAAGTAGGGCAAAGAAATTAATAGACAGGAATTGAAATTAATGAGTTAAAAAATCTCAAACCATAAATAAATACTAGAAGTGGTCCTTTGGAAACTTCCCACAAAAGAGATAAATCACTTGCTGCCTCCTGGCCTCGAGCGTCTCACCAGGATGCACATGATGGATGGCCCTGCAAGCAGGACGCTCCCCTCCAAAGGGTCAGGGTTAATGTGCAAGTCCACACCGCTCATGGGAAAAGTGCTCCTCAAACACTCAGGAGCCACGCATGGAACGCAGGAGAGGGACTCATTCTGACTAATAAAAATGGACAAGCAAGACTTTTGACCATAGTAAGAGGTTAAAGAATATGTGAAGTAAACTCAACAGGTAATATTCTAGATGAATATAAATGACCAAAATTTTTTTCCCAGAGAGATAAAACCTGAATACAATCATAACCCTGGAAAAACCAAGAAGGGTCCATGAAGTGGCAGATTAGCAACCAGTTAGCAAGGTAGGAAACTCCAGGAGCTGGTCCCTCCAGCACACAACTGCTGAGCTGGCAAACTGGCAGAATCAACTATTATGGAAATCTGGAATCTGCCACATCCTTAAAAGGATTCATGGGAATGTTTAATTGAGAAAATAGATGGTGTATTTGGGTTTTATGTCGCAGCTACTATCCTCTGTTCCCAACCTTGAGGCAGGCAACTCTAGTCATGATGATATGGTGTGTCCTGGCACCAAGATGAGTTATAAGCCTTATCTCCCAAAGTGGGATTTGAAATTTTGCTCTCTCTGATGGTTCAGTCTGGCTGGAGCAGCATCTGTCCAAGAATTTAAATAGAAGACTCACTTGCCTTGACTTTCCTCCTCTCCCTTTCCCTTTTTCTGCTTGGCCCCACCTTGGCTTGCTTTTTCCTCCCCTTCTCCTCCCTTCCCTCCCCTGATTTAGGCATTCAAGAAATTTTCTACCAGGTCACCTAATCACTGAGATAACAGAACAGAGACTTCATTGACCAAATACAATTAAGTATAAAGATTTTACTAAAATAATTTGGAAAAGTTACTAAATAAATGAGCAATGTAACCCAACAACAATAATAACAGTATTCCCTGAAGAGAATGAAGATGCTGATTTCCAGGGTTAATGTACTGCAATATTCAAATATCCAATTTCCAATGGGAAAGACAGACGTTGACAAAAACCATCTTTAAGAAAGTCCAGACATTGAATTTATAAGACAAAACATTTAAATTAACTCTTTTATATGCTCAGCTAGTTGAAGGAAACTATGATAAAAAATGTAAAAGATATCAGAAGAATGGTATATGAGTATGCATGAAATATCAGTGAAGAGAGAAATTCTATAAAGAATTGAAACAGAAAGTCTGGAGATAAAGAGTGCATTAGCTAAAGTGAAAAACTCACTAGACTCTTTCCAAGCAAATTTGAGCAGAGTTAAAGGAGCAGGGAACTTGATGATAGGGCAACTGATATTATCCAGTTTGAAGACCTGAAAGAAAAAAGAATGAAGAAAAATAAATGCAGCAAAAGAATCTACAAGACCCTGTAAGTAGACTAATGTACATATTATGGAAATCCTAGAAGGAGAGGATTGAGAAAAAGGTGAAGATAAAATACTTGAGGAAATAATGGCTGAGAGAACTCCTCAAATGGGGTGAAAGGCATGAAAGACTAAAGTTACAGTTGATTGTGAAGAGGCAAGGAAAAAACACTGAAATCAGCAAAAGGGAAACCTGTCATGGATAGACTATGCAGTGCAGTTTACAGATAATTTCTCACCAGAAACCATGGTAGCCAGGAGCTAGTGGAGTGATATATTTAAAATGCTGAAGAAAAACAAAAGCAAAAACAAAAACCTGTGAATCAAAGAATTCTACATCTAGAAAAACTGCGCTTCAAAAATGGTGGCTTACTTAAGACCCTTCTAAAAGCAAAGCTAAGCAGGTTTGTAGTACTCTTGCCCTATGAAAAATGAGTAATGGAATACTTCAGATTAAAAGCTGTATAAGGACATAAAGTTCTTCAGTAAGAGTAACTGCACAGGAAAATACTGAAGCCTAGCATTATTGTATTTTGTTTTTTAAAAGTCTTTTTTCTGTATGATTAATAGACAAATGCATAAAATAATTATGAATTTATATTAATAAGGACATAATGTAAGCTGTAATTTATGACAATAACAAACAAGATAGATGCAGAGAAGTAGGGATAAAATTAAGGAACATTATTAAGATAAGATTTGTATCAATTCAAACTACATGGTTATAAACTTAGGTTTGTATCTACAATTTCCAAGACAACCACTGACATAAATAAAAATTATGCTGAAAAGAAAATGAAGAAAAAAATCAAGGTGGCATGCACAAACACAAAAAGAAGGTAGTATTGTGTAAGGTGAAAAAATTGTAGAAATTATTTAAGAAATAAAATGGCAGAGATAAGTCTTTCATTAGTAATCACTTTAAATGTAAGTGGATTAAATTAATAAAATTAAAAGAGGTTAGCAAGATAGAATTAAAGGTGAAAAATGATCCATTTTATGCTGCTTAAAATACTTTTGCTTTAGACCAAAAGAACAAATATATTGAAAATGAAATAATGAAAAAGAGATGATCCAAGAATTGGTGTGTATCCTAATGTCAACAAACAAACAGATTTTAAGTGCAAAATTGTTATAGAGAGAAAAATGTTTATAAAAGTATATATTCATCACAAAGATAGAATTACAGACTTACATGTGCCAAACAACAGAGCCCCAAAATATGAGGCAAACAGTTATACACTCAAAAAGGGCAATAGTTCTAGAGTAATAGTAGGAAATTTCAGTATTTTACATTAAATATTTCATAAAACAGTGAGACAGAAGATCAATAGTATAAGAACAACACTATAAGCCAACTTGATCAAACAGATACGTAAAGAACATTACCAAACAATAATATAATACACATGTTTTTCAGATGGATTTGGAGTTATCTATAAAGTAGTCCATATTTAGGACATAAACAATTTCCTACATATAAAGAAGATTGAAATCATACAATATATATTCTCTCAGGATAGAATGGAGCTAGAAGTTAATAATGGAAACAACACAAAAGAAGGAAACACAGGGAAATTAAACTATACACTTTAAAAAAAAGTGTATCAAAGAGGAAATCACTAGGAAAATTATAAAATACTTTGAAATGAGTAAAAAATCCCCACAACATATTGAGCTTATAAAGTGTAGTAAAACCAGTTCTCAGTTGGAAATTTATAGCTTTAGGTGTGTATATTAAAAAAAGAAAGATTTCAATCAGAAAGAAAAGGAAGTTAGCAGAAGTTAAAAAATTAGAGGACAGAAGAACAATAGAAAAAAATCAAATTGAAAATTGTTTGAAAAGATCAACAAACTGAACAAATCTTTAGCTAGACTAAGAAAAAAGAGAGATGTTATAGATGACAAATCAGAAATAAAAGTGGAGACATTATTATTTATCTTACAAAAAATAAAAGAGAATACCATGAACATTGTAAATCAACAAAGATAATAATCCAGGTGAAATGGGCACATTCCTTGAAATACACAGCTTGCCAAAACTGATTCAAAACAAAACAGAGATAACTGGGTGTGGTGGTACAGACCTGTAATCCCAGCACTCTGGGAGGCTGAGGCAGGATTGTAAATTTCAACCCAATCTGGACATACTGATCTAGTGAGAACATGTCTCAAAATAAAAAAATGAGACAGTTTGAGCCGGAGGGTTAGCTCAGTGGTTCCAGTGCCTGCCTCTCAAGCACAAGGTCCTGAGTTCAGCCCCCGGTAACCACATATAATGCTGGGCGTGGAGACTCACGCCCACCAGCCATCAATACCACATACCACAGTGCTGGGCATGGTGGTGCATGCCTATAATCCCAGAACTCGGGAGGCAGAGACAGGATTGCTGAGTTCGAGGTTTGCCTGGACTACATAGTGAGCTGAGGGCCAGCCTGAACTACAAAGCGAGACCCTGTCTCAAAAAAAAAAAAAAGACAGTGCTGGGGAGTAAGTCAGTGTAAAAACCTAGGTTCAATCCCCAGTACTGAAAAAATAAAAAAATCTCAATAGATCTATAATGAGAAAAGAGGCTGAATTAGAATCCCAAGAATGCAAAGTCCAGGACTGAACTGCTTTTACTGGTACTTTCTACCAAACATTTAAAGGAAATTAACATTGATCCTAGCATGCTCCTCCTCAAAGCAGAATAGGGCAGAACATTTCTGCAGGAGTCTTCTTGGTTACTACAGGACACTGCGCACTGAACAGACTAACACCAGGCATCATCTCTCAAATTTCTGGAAGCTGGAAGTAAAATCCAGGGGCCAAAAGTACGCGAGGCACATGTGCAGGTGACATGGAGGCAGAAGCAGCTGCTGTCCTAACTGTAGAGTGCCGCTGCAGCAGGGGGTACTTGCACTGGCTGTTTCTACCTACACTGCCCTCAGGGCTGGGCCCCAACACCAGGCCTCTGTGGCTCCCTCTGCCTGGAGCACGCCTTCCGTGAAGCAGCTGTCTCACAGAGCCGCTGGGCCCCTGCAGTCTACCTAAGCCTTGAGTCTCAGAGCAGCCATGGCAACCATCTGTCTTCTGTCACCATCCCCTTTTTGTTACCTCTCATACTGGTCTGCTGGGTCTGCTCCCTTTGTCTCTGGGTCCTGATGTTGTAGGGAGGTAAGGTAGTTAGACCTCTTGTAGGCCTGTGGAAAGCTAGCCCTTGAAAAGCCCACAGGGAAGGAGCCAACATGGACAGTCAAGGAGACCTTCACTGAAAGTCAACATTACCAAAGGAGAAAACTACACCGCCCACGTAGGATAAATAGCAGTGATTGACATTCTAAGTAGGCTTCAATTTCTGAGGTGGAGATCAAGGTTTTAACACCACCCTACCTCTTCCAGGAATGATCCCTGATTGAAAATCCTTGTATACTTGTTACTTGTTGACTTGATTTCCCATTGGATCCCCATTTAATCAATATTACTTAAGCAACTATACTTGCTATAATCTTATTGGCTGTTTAGTGTTTTATCCATTTTGTGATTTCTCATTGTACCAATATCACCTAAGTGACTGTACTTGGAATGTTACTGGTTGACTATAATTTTGTCCTATCTTAAATTCTCCTCACCTCATAGCTTTGCTCAATAAAACCCCCTTGGAAAGTGAGGTGAATGGGGTCACCCGCTTTTGGTTCCCCTTCTGTCCCTCTTAGGCAGAAACTTTCTTGATAAACTTTTCCTACTCTTAACCTCTGTTGTTACTAGAATTCACCTCTCGATTTGAGAGAACAGGAATTTGCATTTCAGATATCTAGCAGGTTGGGAATTAGGCTTGCTTCCCTGTATCTTGGGAGGCTGGGCATCACATTGCCCAGGCACCTGCTGAAGCTCTGGGCTGTGGGCAGCACTGGCAGCCAGGCGGAGCTCTGCTGTGCTGGAGGAGGCATGGTGAAAGGTCGACACCACTATGGGGGTGGCCATATGCTATATGTGGCTGTAGTAGTGATGCAGGAGAGTTAAGGCCTAACTCCCCACCTGAAATGTGAGTTCGTGTTCTCTAAAAATCGAAGAATGAATTTTAGGAAGGACGGAGGTTTGAGTAGGAAAATTTTATTGAAAGAGAAAGCTTCTGCCTTAAGAGAGGCAGAAGGGGGAATCTGGAAAGTGGGTAACCCTTCTACCTCACTTTTTTTTTTTTTTTTTGAGACAGGGTCTTGCTTTGTAGTTCAGACTGGCCCTGAGCTCACTATGGAGCCCAGGCAAGCCTCCGCGAACTCAGCAATCCTTTTGTCTCCGCCTCCCTACCTCACTTTTTAGAGGGCTTTTATGGAGCAAAGCCACGAGGTGAGGTGGGTCTGAAATAGGGGATACCAATAAGATTCTAAAAAGGTAGACGGGTTGCAATTGACCAATGAGTACTGTAGGAGCTTCCAATAAAATTTGAAAGAAATGGGCAAACCATGGCTAACCAATGGGTAAATGACAAGCATAGTTACTTTAGCAACTTTTTGATTGAATAAGGTCCAATGAGAAATCAAGCCCTAGAGGGTCTTGCTTGTCAGGAGACTCCTCCAGGTGGTTCAAAGTCTTGGCCTGCTGTCTCGGGTATTTGCAATGGCTGCATTCCAAGGAGGGGCTGGATCTGGTTTTTGACATTCCATCCTGGGAGAATTAGGTCTGCTGGTCACTGCTATCTGGAAGTGTAGTTTCTTATTGATGGTGTTGACCTCTGAGGATGTCCTTTTTGCAAATCTTTCACGAGCCGGCCCTATCTATCTGCCTACATATGTCTAGCTGGCTGTTCTACCTATAATATTAGGACTCAGGGTGCCCTTCCACATGTAGGGCCAAGCACACCTGCTGCCTGCCTCCCAGGCTCTGTGCCTGGCCCCTGCCTCTTCTGAGCACCCAGCATAGCTGATCTGCCCCTCACCCTCACAGGACCACATTTCTTGCCCACCTGCTGTGTCCAAGCTCACTTGATGAATTCTGGCATAGGCTGAGGTTAGGCCGAAATGCTTCCTCCCCTGGGCTGCCTCACAGCATGCCCGGCCAGAGTCATCCCTGGAGCAGAGTCACCCTTCACGGGGACACACTAGGCTGGAAGACTCTGAGAGCACAGAGACTCTGAGAGTGGCCTCCCAGTGGGAAATCTGGTTCCAGCAAGGGTCACCAGAGTGTGGGAGCGAGGGCTCCCCTCTTGCACCCCCTTCTGGTTTCTGTTTTGTCTGTTTGCCTCTCCCGTTTGCACAGAGCCAATCTAGCTTGTGAAAAACAAGCTGTCATCTTAGGGTTTTTTAATCCCCTGCTCCCCTTACAACTGCTGTGTCTCCAGATGTTCATTACTGCTGTATTAGCGGAGGTTGTTAATGACTCTTAGGTTGACAGAATGAAAATTGATTCTCAAAAGTTATGCTGATTGCCTACGCATGTTGCTTGCACTAGCTAAGCAAAAATGGTAAACAAAACAGATAAAACACCCAAACTCATGGGATGTGGCACATACAGTCATTGTTCCAGGTCTGGGCCATGTGTGAGCCAAACACCAAAGGCCTCAGCCAACTGGAGAAGGTGTGCACAGGGCTGGTTTTCAGGGAAGACTTAAGGGCTCAGACCTAAAGGGAGGCCACCATTGAGGGCAACATAGCTACTGGGTGCTTTTCAGCTCTTGGATTCAACTATGGCAGAGGCCTTATCAGATGCAGAGACCTCAGAGTCCAACTGTCCTCAGTGTTGCCTCTTACTTGCCTATAGCCCTGCTGGGGGAATGTGAGTCTTAATAAGACAGTGCCAACCCACACCAGTTAGGAGAGGTAGGAAGATACAGTTACATGATGGGGAACTAGAACTCTGGAACTACCCAGGGACCTGGAGCTGGTTCTACTTCCAGACAAACAGGGTAGAGTTGGGGAACTGTTGTTTCTGCTGCGGTCACAAGGAGTTGCTGTGGAACAAAACCCTGCGCTGCATGGTGGATGTTGGACCACTACTCTGGTGGGACTTTGTTTCAATCTTCATCTAGGCTGAACTGTGTCCTCTGCTTGGGGTGCAGTGTTGTGAAGTTATCTTTCCCTCTAAAAAGGCTCTGAGATCCTTCTCTAAGTTGTCTAGCACAGAGAGTGGAAGGTTGTTTGATAGACTTCTGGTGGTCCAATTCTGTGACTTACTCATGAGACACAGTGGACTGTGTAGTGACTTGCTTGGACTCCTAGGAACTGGAAGTTGTCGTGTGCAGAAATTCCAGTTCATCACACCTCCTTGGATACAAATTGCTGAAGTCATGTGGTGATTCATAGTGATTGGTTGGCTGATTTGAGGTCATTCTTTTTACTGTCTTTGCATTGGGTTTTGGCAATGGGTCACAAGTATTACCAGAGACCCCGGCAGGGTGACTTGGTTTCTAAGACTCTTACCTAGTCCTGGAACCCACCGGGGTAGCAGAAAGGTAGCAGACAGGGTAGAAGTGATGTGTGACACGAAGGAAACTTGGACTGCTCCTGAGCCTGTTCTGTGGGGCTGAGATAGAAAGGCTTGAAGGTTGGTCAACTACATGATGTGGTACTTAGAACACGTGTTACTCGAGTCTCCTGCAGAGGGTTCTCTGTGGCCTGGTCTGTAGACATTCAGGTGAGAGGGACCAGTGTCCCTCTTGGACAATGACTATGAAGGTGAGACAGGATTCCAGAGCAGGGCCAGGGCCAGGATCCCAGCCATGGAGTCTTGGCAAGTCGTGAACCTTACTCAGGGTTGAGTTTGTACAGCTACTGTGGGAGAATCCCAGACTGTTACAATGGGGGCTTTTGGGGTCACCCCAGTGAGACCCCCTCACTGCTGGACACCCTCCACAGCTCCAAGATGGAAGACAAGGACACCCTCCACACCTCCAAGATGGAAGACAATGAAAGGAAACAGTGTCCCCTGAGGATTTGCTGAGCTTTAAAAGAATGAACAGGAAGAGGGGCTTTCAATAAGGCAGGATTTTTTTTTTTTTTTTTTTTTTGCTTTTTGGAGACAGGGTCTCGCTTTGTAGTTCAGGCTGGCCCTGAGTTCACTATGGTGCCCAGGCAAGCCACCGCGAACTCAGCAATCCTCCCGTCTCTGCCTCCCGAGTGCTGGGATTACAGGCGTGAGCCACCACGCCCAGCATTATATGTGGTTACCGGGGATCGAATTCAGGTCCTTGCGCTTGCAAGGCAGGCGCCGGAACCACTGAGCTAACCCTCCGGCCCC